>MAYD01379320.1:0-13498 GCA_001909325.1 Ruellia speciosa
CGTGCTTCTGTTCTTATGCGACGCAATCACCAACTCAAAACCAGCGAATATGGCAGTTTCTTTTGCCCATTCGATAGCCTCTTCTGGACTACCCCACGATTGTGCGGTTTCAAATAAAACCCATAATCTTCTGGCTCTTCGTCTAACTGTTCCTCAAACACCTGAAACGAAGAAAATACTAGTTACCGTCATGCAAACAATGAAACATTTGACACATATGGTCAACATGGGAAAGAGGACATTCTGTTATGGACCGTTCGCTGAAACCGCCCCAACCAGGCAGGATCGGCCACGGATATTGCTCCTGCAGGTCCGTGGCGGTCTCAAAAACCGTCCCATACCTGCAGGATCGGCCATGAGAACCGCCTCTGCCATGAACCGGCGGTCGGCCGAGCCCACCAGACCGGACCGGTCAGTACAGCACCTGTCCGGAGCGGTATCTGTGGCCGTTTGTACCATGCAGGATCGGTCACGGATCTCGAACCTGCACAGTTGGAACGAGATCTGAGACCGTTTCTGCCCAGCAGAAACGGTATCCTTGACCGTTCCTACCATGAACTTTCGAGATCGGCGATCGGTCCAGGACATTCCACGAATTCAAAATTTAACAGCTTATCTTAATATAAATTTTTACCTCTTCTTCCGTGTTTTCCCCTGTTCCAGACATTTCGGAGTACTCCGGATTGATAGTTGAACACTCGTTTCTTTTTAGAATGGTAAATTTTGAAAGGTAATTATTGAAGTGTAATTTTTGTGTGGTAATTATGATAAAATAATGGTAGTGGTAACAAATGGGGGGTGGGGCTGTAAAAATAGGGGGCTGTAGATAGTAAAAGGATAAAACAGTCCATTTGAGGTGCTGCACGCCCGAAACTGGTGCTGCAAATAATAATACCCTAAATAAATGTCTTTGTTTAAATAACGGAACAATAAAAGTTCATTATTCACACAAATGACTTGTTTACTTGACAATATTTAAGCATGTAATGTAATCAAAATTACAAAATTAATTACATTAAAATATTTACTTAACAAAAAGAATATTATAATCACATTTACATGATAATGGACTTTACTTAAAGGGTTGTAATAACAATGACTTGGATCCAACCTAAACAAACATCATTACAACCATCTCTGCAATCAAATCCCGATACTTTTCTCTCACCCCTTCAGTTCGCATCTCACTTGTCAAATTGTTTCGATCTCTTCTCTCAATCGACATCACATCTCCCCGAATACTTTAAATTAAGTAACTATAGTAATGCGATCATAATTGCATACATATCATCTTAATTGCATTTTATGGTTGATTGCATTACATAGTTACTTGTATTAAAAATAAGTAAACATGGTGAAAGTGTTTGTTCAAACAAAAGCATCTATGCAACAAGTGCTATTGTTTTGTTGTTTACACAAATCATCTTAAGCACCTACCAGATGGTAGGAGTGTAGCACTTACCACCTGCTAAAAGTTTAAACATCCATCATCAGTTCATCACCGATCAACATGATTCGAGCTTGGTGTAGTCCAGGAATATTTTAAAACAATGACAAAGTGTATCCTAGGGCTAAGCACCTGTTTCAATTTCAGATTAAATGCTAAACCAACAAGTTCAAGTATTAAAAGGAAGTTTCCACGCAAGTCACAACCAGTACAATCTACTCCATTCTCCATTTTTCAACTACACTTGGGCTAGCAGCATTTTCATCATTTTGGAGTTGGCACTACTATAAATGTTTTTGGTTATTATTTCTTAATTTCTTCTTCACTTTGTTCAACCGTTACACATCAGTTCTTCTCACAGCCAACAAAAGTCAGTCCAGTCCAGTCCAATCCAATCCATGACCAAGGTGCATTATGTGCTTGCGGTTTGGTTAAGCGTAATTGTTACCCAAAGCCCCATGCTGCTGTATTATGTTACTAGCTCACTGATCAGCCATCACTCCAAAAACACTTGAATCCTGTCCCCTCTTGCATCGTTAAAATCTTGCAACTGCCGCCCTCCCTCTTCCAGAGCTGCATCATCCAGCAGCGCTTTCAGGTTTACGCCCCCCAATGCTGAAGTTCAATCCAACATTCGCATTAGCATATATATTTAAATAAATACTACCATTTGAATTTGGAGCTGCTTCTTCACCCCCGTATCCATGAACCACTACAGAACAAAATACTAGTACTAAAATACACTATTTCTCATTCTATCTATGTACCTGGGACTATATTCACCACTCCTTCCAGAAATCCAGCCTGCAGCAAGAAAAATCAACAAATGCACTGAGCAAAACAAGGCCAATTAAACAATGCACACCCAAATTGCACAGATTCCCTCATGCCAAGCTACCCATACAATACAAGCGATCCAACCCCATCAAACACACAATGCAGCTCAATGCAATCGACCAAAAACAACGCAAATGGGGAAGCACAATGCAGCTCAACACAATAGACCAAAAAAGGAAAAAAGAAACAATTAGAATATTTTATTACTGGCTAGTGTCCACTATGAATGCTTATTTCATGGGGTAAATCAACAAGCAAATGGGGAAGCACCCACTCTCCCCTTTTCTTTACTCTCCTAGTCGCCTTATTGAAGGTCCTTTCCAGTTCCCTAAATAAGGAGGACGCAGAACAAAACCCCTACACCTACATGCTTTTCTGATCTGAAATTTAGAATGAGCCCAATACACGACAGTCAAAATAAGAAACCGACATGTCGGGGAAACTATTACTTAATATTCACTCCACTAACCAAACAAAGCCAACATTATTCTCGTTAGGCCTATCAAGTAAATTATGTGATTGAGGTTCACCAGACCTCTTATTTGGCCTGGGGGTCAATAGAATGACTATGATCACTTTACCTCATTTAAAAGTTGAAGTTATTAAAGAAGCATATCATATAATAAGTAATTAGTCGTAATACATGTTGATTTTAAAAATAAATAAAAATCATTCAATAAAATAATTGCTTCACACACTCACATATTATATATATGCTTCTTCATCTTTAAGGTACTTGGAGGCACAGACGCTATTAGTTTTGATATGCCGTAGAATTGGGATTTCGGAATCGAGGTCTGGTGCAAGAATGTTATTGAAGAGCAATGGTCATGTGACACTCATGTCCCTACCATCACCTCTTCTTATTTATCTTCTGTTGGCATGGCGTTACAACGTTTTCATGCCAGCTTGAGGGTTAAATATGCCGAGAATCGCAGCAATAATCAGGGCCTGCTGCAGAATTTAGAACAAGAACTTGATCAACTAGCATCTAGAACCATCACTTCATCTATCAAAGCTCAAATGACTAATTTTCCCTGACAAATTGAATCTCATTTGGATCAACAGGAGATGAAATGGAAGCGATGAGCAAAGTAGAATTGGCTAAAACTGGAGATTGTTGCAATATGCCTTGAATTCGAGTGAATTTTTGGAAGGGCATAGAAATTTCAACTGTTGATTAAGATACAGTTTTGTCAGAGAGTAAAAATTGCTTTGTGCGAGACAGGACTGTGTGACAACAAAAGCTGTGGATATAATCTTTAAAGATGCAGTTCTGTTGGAGGACTGAAGGTTTGTTGTAGAGTCTATGACAAAAGTCCATGCAAAGTCTCAGGTCAAAAAGATCATTCAACCTTGAGTTTTTTCGAAGAGTCTCCAACAATGAAGAGGAAATACTAAACAGTGATCCAAAGTTGGGTCAATGTAATAAAACTTCTATCACCTTGTTTTGCCAAATCAGGCTAGTTTTGTGCCTAAGACACACCTCTGATAATATTTTTTAGTGCTCTTAACTCTTTATTTTTATCAGGTGTCGAAAGGGCCATCAGTGTTTGCACTTTGCACTTAAATTAGAGTATGCATAAGGCCTTTGCCAGTGTGGAATGGCCCTTTTTACAAGGGCTCTTAACAAACGGGAGAGTGGAGAAGAGGTTCTTACCCTCAGTTTCTTACAAGATTTTAGTGAATGCCGCTCCATCCCATACTGTGTTGCAGCATCAAGGACTTCGGCAGGGAGATCAACTTTCTCCTCTCCTATTTATGTTAGTCATGGAGGCTATTTCAAGTTTGCTGTCCCATGCCTGTAATGCTCTGTCAATGTTGCATCTATTGTATGCGAACAATACAATTTTATTTTCTCAAGCTAAGCCTGGTATTCTTAACACACTACACATGTTACTTCATAAATTTGAACTGGCTTCAGTATTCGTATTAACTAGGATAAAGCACTTACTTATTTGGGTCCAAACATGCCTGACAATTTTAGAGAAGAATTGCAGAACACTTTGCCATTTTGAGAATTCTATGCTCTAATCATAATAGCATTGTCAATTACGAATTACCTTGGATTTCCTATAACTAGTGGAAGATTTTGGGCTCATTTGTATTATCGAATTCAGGTAAGCCATGGAAAATGTCCATTCTTGGGATTCAAAATTACTTTCAGCTGCAGGTAGAGAAGTATTGATTAAATCTATTTTACAAGCCATCCCCATTTTGGGGGTGTTCAGTTTTGAAATTTCCCACAAAAGTACACAGGGCACTAGATGTTGCCATTAGGCAATTTTTGTGGGGCGGGGCTTGTTGTCTGTGTCCTCTTTGTTGGTTGAGTTGGGATCATTTATGTCCCCACTGCAGTAGTTAAGTAACCCAGAATTTGACAAAGATTTGATTTAAGAATATTCTCTTACTATCCTAATTTCATATTCCTCAACCAATTCCTATTTACGAGTGAACAGAAACTCTAAAAAAAATGAGCAAAATGCATATGAAATAGAAAAGTAACAAGCAGAAATTTTGCTTACGATCAAATACACGACAATCATCAATCTCCTTATCTCCATGTGAAAAGAGTATGCAATTGAATTCTTCAAATAGCCATTTGGAAACACAACTTAAGGGTGTTTAGTAAGGAGGTTTGAACTTAAAGGTTTGGAATCATATTATATTTGGAAGAAGGATTTCGAGTTTGGATATGGATTTAAATATAAGAATGGGTAAGTGAAAATCAGTAATTTCAAATACAAATGAGTTCCTATTACCATTTTGATTCCAATGTTGAACCAAACAGGCCATTAGAGTAAATAAACCCATCTCATCTGATGAGAGTCCCATAAGTAAAAACCTTCAATGGCATATTTTTACAAGATTTTACCATAAATTAACTCTTCAATCCAATACAAATTGAGGGGAAGCTGTAGAAATAACTAATATTTCCTCGGGATTTATTGCTAATTGCAATTATTGAATGTCATAGTCAATGATTCATATCTTGATGGTCTCTCCTTTTTAACACATTAAGCGCTATATAACCCAAATACTTAAATGCAGTCTATATGATTTTTGAAGAGAGAAAATAACTCACAGGTAAGCGAACATCGAGTTTTTCATATCCATCTTGTCCTGTAATTCTGACTCTCAGTTTTCGAGACCAAATGCCAGAGAAAGGACCACTAGAACCATCTGCAACATAGCTATTGTATATTTCTGGGGTAAATACTTCCACTTCTGGAGCTTGTGTACTCTGATTTGTACTTCCTGGGTCATTTTGGGTACCATACTCTACAAATAAAATGTCAGTTCTATTATATTTATTCCGTAAAAGATAATGTTATGTTTGGATGTTAGTTTAGAAAATACTTTTAGCATGTGAAAGTGTATTCTTGTTTACAAAAATAGATTTGAATGGTGAAAACAATAGCATATGCGCTTGATATGACTTGTTTTAAATTTTCCTAGCATAAATATAATATAATGATTGGATAATCTTAGGGTTGCAAATGAACACGAACTAACAAATACAAATATAATCCAATAATAATCAATCATTCCCCTATCTAAATTCAAATTTAAAATTTTCCTTACAAAACCCTACAACCTACCCACTATATTCATAACCACAATTATATCATCTAATAATACATATAAATATCAATATTTTCTATATTATATAAGAGAGAATATAAAGTTGAAAAGCATGAAAAAATATTGTTTGTGGGGAAAAGTTCAAAACAAAACAAATCTAAAACTTCAGCCAAACACTATGCTTGGTTGTTGAGCTGTAACACTGCATCAAACAATGCAGACATAATCCTAGTTTCTAACAACTAATAATGGATTTCCCAAACAAGTCATACTTCTGGCCAGACCTTGCAATTTAGGGCCGTCTTAAAATTTTTTGAGGCAATGTTCCATGGGGTCTCCGATCCCCACAGTTAAAAATAATTTAAAATAAAAGTACAATTTTTTCAAATATTGCATAATAGATTGTATTTTTACAAACTAAAGTACAAAAAATTAAACTTTTTATATTGATGGTAACAAATTGAGCATTTCAATTGAAGGTGGAAGACTAGGGTTTGGTAGACCCTAAAAAACTCCTAGTGTACAATCATAACACATATTCTAAATCGAATTAAATAATTAAATATATTAAAACGCTTCTCAAGACAAGAATTCTAGTACACTCAAATACATAATTTACTTAATTAATGATGTGAGCGGTTAGAAAAAATATTTACTGGAAAGTTGAAAGAATGAAATTTGGGAGTGATACTGTATTTGTTGTATAGGAGAAATAAAATAATGGAAAATTTTAAAATTATCCAAAACTAAAAGAGATATTTATAAATTTAATTGGAAAATTGCCAAAAATAATAAGGGAAATAATAAAAATTAGAAGGCCCCCAAGAAAATGGAGGCGCTGTGCTAGAGGGCTCTTTGCACACCCTCATCAACGGCCATGCCTTGCAAAAGCAAATACGCTAAACAAGATGGCTCAGTTTTCTTACCTCTTTCTAAACGAGGTTGGCTACTGCTGGTGCTATATCGCTTCTCTTCTTCATAATAGAGATTAAAACCCAAAATCTCCTTCAGTTCTTCAAGTGAAGGCATGCTTCCAGAAGAAGGTATACGGCCTCCTTTAATGGCTAACAGGGCATCCTATAAACCACAAAGTTGGAATTGAACACAACACACATTATGTCAATAAAATAATATCTGAAAAAGGGTTTACACTAGTGTCATGTAAGGAAACCTCAAAACAAAAACAAAACTATGTCAACAGAAAATTCATACGACAGCATTTTGTAACAATCTTTTAATACAACAAGCATAAACTTGGAGTGCTACCTGATGCAGAACAATAAAGAATCAAAGATGAACAGATACTTCACAAAATTGCAGACTTCAATGCAATTAATAGTTGACCATTATTCAATGTTGTAATGTAGAATAGTATTAAGAATTAAAAACCCTAGTGACAAGATAAATCACCTGTTCCAATGTTGACAGAGGAAGTTTGACGGTTATTTGAATCGCTATTACAAATTAGGTTTTAGAGGTGGATATCAATAAGTATTAAATCCTTGAGTAGGTGCTACTATTTTTCTTTCTTGTAAATTTAACACATCTTAATTTTTCCTATTCCAAAAACAAACACCTTGGAAAACGAAGTTCGTCTCAACTCCACAATGAACAGCATATGCATATCTAATTCACCCTTCATCACTGCCCCCAGTGGAAAAAGCATCAAGGGATTTTGTTCAGTTATTGGTAGCAATTCATGCGTCCTTCCCCACGTTATAAATCAGTATTCAATAATTACCTTATTACCTAACATAGGCACGTGGCAAAAGTCTAGGGAATACAATAGAAGAGTGCATGGTAAAATTTGCCAGAGAATATCATTAAAACACAAGCATAGTCCCAGCCAATGACTATAAGAAGCTCAAACATCATCAGCTCCGCATATTAAAACACATTGCTCTCGTACACAATTTCTACTTAACGATGAGGACACCACATATCTTGGAGATGTGAAGATCACTAAAGATGATTTAGATTAGATGAGGCAATATGACTACATAACATAGATTCAATGACAGTGAGAAGACCAGCATAATCAAGTCCTCCATAACGAAAATGCCCACAAATACTGGGTTGAAGAAAGCTACAGAGTACTATAGAATCCATGGCAAGTTCACAACTAACACAAAGAAAGCAGAATATTGAAATTTAACAAAGTTTGGCACTCTAGCAATTGAAATCTTGAAAGAAGCAACTATAGAACTTGCAGAAGATGTCATCCTTAAAATGACTACTCCACAGTTCATCTGTCGGTGGTAATCTTCAACAAGAAAAATTGAATTTCCCCATGGAATGATCAAGGATTTGGATGAGGTGAACAAATTCCGGGAGCGCAATGAGCACAAGAAAAATCAAGAGATCCCAACCCGTGAAAAACCACAATGAGATGTGCCCTCGTATCCACTCATCAACCTACTTACTTCCCAGACTTAAAAAACTGAAAGCAATGAGAAAAAGTCATGCCAAGTAAATGAAACTTGTAGGGATATTCACAGAAAATCACTTGACTGGAAGCAAATCAAACTTCCTTTATCAATAAACCCACTGTAGATACAACGAAACAAACTCAACATCTTTTACTCTTAGGCAACTAGAGATACTGAAAAGCCCTCTAAATCAGCAAGATCAATGTAAATTCTTATTGGCAATTTCGATGGCACATTGGTATTGTTGCCCTCTTCATTATCAGAATGATGTGTCCATAATGTTGATGAGTATCAGATAACAATTCTGATAGCATGCATGCTCTCAACAAAGAAAAGGTCTGTAGATAATTTGAGGTTCTGTAGCCCGTAAGTTGTAACTGACGGAAGAACAACCACAGTGGCAGCATTTTGGAGATGTTAGCCAATGTAATCCATTTGAAAGCTGTGCTCCATCTTCATAATTCATTAACACTTCAGAAGGGAAGCTTGGAAAATATAGTAGATTTAGGTGGCAGGCTTTTGTAATTATGAAATATAGAGGGACAAGCTGTTAATTTAGCTTTCAGGACAGTCAGCCCCTATAAGGAGTTGAAACAGATACAGTGCAAATGATCAATATTATGCACAATTCCAGTTCCCTAGCTCACTATGCTGACACAGTATATACAAGGTGGAGGTACAACCTGCTCCTCCCAACAAACTCTTGTCTTATGTAATACTTGTATTCCACTTTAGACAAGGGATACAAAAAAATACTACTGAAAAGTGCACCACTACATGCACAAACCTTCATCGGAAAACAAAAAAAATTAAAAAATTGTACATCACCATTTTAAAAGGAGAGGAGGAACTAAGCAGAGACAAATCGATTACCTGCATTGCAGAAATGGATACACCCATTAATGACAGTGGATATGCCACGAGTTTGTATCCAACATCAGCCAGCTCCATAGGACTCAGTATTGGGGTTCGTCCACCCCCTTCGAGCATATTGGCCTGAACAAGATTTGCTAGAAAGGTGATTATGATTTACAAAGTATGACTATTTAAGGTTTAGAGTCTTGGATGAAAACAGTGATTAATTTGCAAAATGGAATCGAGGCCAATAATGTATTGTGGAATGCTAACATCGAATGGGAACAAATAATACTCCCTCCCCTTCAAAATATAAAACTTAGCTCTTACTTGATAAAACTGTCTGAATCAAAAGTTTGAAGTCTAAATTATTAAGGGACTGAATCTTAATCATTAAGTAGTGAATTTAAAATTAACAAAAATAATGTTTAATATTATTATAAATTTATTAAAAATATATTTTAAGTAACTGTAGTAATAAGTGAAATGCAAATCAATTAATTTTGGACATCATTTTACAGATAATATTTAGACCCACTTAACCAATTAAGTTAGTGGATTTACTGTTATCAAACTAACTTAATGAATAAGTACTTAACTCATTAAGATTAAGTGACTCATATATACTGACTCAACAGTTTAAGGAAAGAGTGAAACTAAATTAAAACGCCAGAAGGTTCAGCAGCAAAGTTAAACTACTCTGGGTACATATTTAAGAGATGCCCCAAAAAGCAGCCACCAGACTGCCACAGTAGTAGTAAAAGACTTACCAAACCGGATCTTGCACTTAATCTTCGTGAATTTGGATTAGAAAAATAGAAAATGGGTGAGAAAAGAATATTTGTTGATAGAATCAACATGAAAGTCGGCCAACAAACCAGTCATGCCAATAAGATGTGGAACATCTATATTTTCCTGCATATATCTTTCCCATCCATTTGTAACAGAATATTTGTCATAACAAATTTGCCAAATCATTTCATTACCTTCCTGATAAATATCAAAATAAAGCTGAAAGATAAATTGCACTCGTTTGCGAGGGTGTTCTGAACTTCAGAGGTAGAAAAACTATTAAAACAGTAAGTGCATTACCATCTTTGGAACATTGGGAGACACTTTGCAGAAGGCCTCCATCTCAGCTTTGGAGGCAAGAGCATCAATAAATACAACATCAGCTCCAGCATCAGCAAGAGCTCGTGACCTCCACAATGACTCTTCTAAGGACACAGCTTGACGAGAATCAGTTCGTGCCACTATAACAATGTCAGAACCACTCTCTTCTCGAGCATCAACTGCTGCTTTTATTCTCAATATAGCTTCCTCTCTAGATACAACTTTCCGCCCTTGAGTATGACCACAAGCTTTGGGAGAAACCTTGAGAAGACCCAATAATAAGCAATGGAAGAAGGTGTTGAGATGATTGCTTTAGGTTGAAATGTGCTCTTGCTAATTGGTTCACTTATTATAAAATTTAACACAAGGACACATCAAATGTGATCAAACTGGTTTCTAAAATTGACCATAGCCATAGTATGATACTCTAGTGAGAAATAAGTACAAGAAAGCACGTGCTGATTAAATACTGAGTAGAAATAATATAAAGGGTGGGCACTGGCATCATTCAATAAACCAAAGATAAGAAAACCCATAAAATTTAACGCCCACAGACTTGAGAGACAACTTGATAGGAGACAGAAAAGGCATAAATTAATGTAAGGAAAGAAACTTGAGCAATATAAACCTGATCTTCAAGAATAATTCCAGCAAAGCCAGCCCTAGTATATCCTTTGACCGTTCTCTTGACATTCATAGGATTACCATAGCCATTATCTCCATCACCAATGATGGGAATGGAAACCGCAGCAGTAATTTGTTGTCCTTGATCCAGCATCTCTCCATAAGAAATAAGTCCAGTGTCTGGCAGTCCCAACCGAGCAGCTGATATTCCAAAACCTAGGAATTGAAGGATGCGTTAGTCCATATATAAAAGGGAATGGAGAAAATTAATTAATTAAATGAAAGAGTGAGTAAGAGGAGACCAGTAGTAAAGCAGAAGTCAAAACCGGCTCTTTGGACGAGTTTGGCGCTGAGGGCATCGAAACAAGCCGGGCCCAAGTGAATGCCGGGAGAATTGAGAAGTCGGCGGAGGGAGTCGGCAGGAGAAATGAGAGCATCATCGGGTTTATTAAATGCGTAGACGCAAGGTGGGCGTGGGCGGGGTCCGGAGAGAGAGGGGGGAAAGTTTGGTTTGGAAATATAAGGATGAATGAAGGATTTCAATGAGCGTGAAGAGGAGTGGGGCAGAAGATGGGATAGGGAGGCGGCATTATGAGAAGGGCGACAAGGAGGACAGGAGATGTTGTGATTCATGTCGACCGGACTGGGGATTCCTCCAGCTTTTTGTTGTTGTGTAGGCTGTTGAGTGAGACCTCCGCCTGGGGGCTGCCGGGCTGGGGACGGGGAGATGTGGATTGCGACTTGCGAGGCCAGGGCAACCAAGGAAGAGAATCTCCCAATTAGCCTAAAATAAGCTCAATTGACGATGCCATTGCCATTTGCCAAGGTGAGCTTCGATGACACCTCGTGTAAAAATTTAAGGAGCATTTTGTTCTGGGTGGTTCCTAAATTTGAACAAGACAAGGTTTCTGGGCTCTGGCTACAACCTAGTCCCCCACACCAACCTCCCCAACCCACTCCTGCACCGATTACTGATCCGCTCCTCGAAAAGAAATACAATTACAATTTTAACATTTTTACCCTTTGGGCTTATCATTCCATTCTCTATTTATTATCATTTAATTCTCATCCAATCAAAATTTGTGTAATACACCAATCCATCAAAGCCTTAATAACAGTAGATTCTAAAAGTTTACTAGCCCGATCTTCTTTTTTCAAATTTATGCGCCTCGAACACATTGCCTCTTAATGTTTTTATTGCCGCTTTGACCTCCAAATTGTGGTCATTCAGACAAAATGCTTTCAAACATTCTTTTTGTGTCGAGGTTTTTGAATTTTAAATTTCAAGTTTTCTGTCAAAATATTTTACTTTCATATATTTATACAGGGACAAAATAGTTATTTTTTACATTGTTTTCTCAAAATTGATTAGAAGATAAAGTGGTTTCAATAATTGTGTTATCCTAAAAGACCCTTGCAAAAAAATGGTATTTTGTCCTCTAAAAACGTTTGAAAACAAAATAATCCCCACCGACAAATTTAAAATTCAAATAAAAAAATGTGGCACAAAAAAGGGTTTGCAAAACATTCTATCCCAATAACCTAAATTTTGGGGTCAATGTATCACAAAAAAGAGGTTGTAAGATATTCTATCCATACGGCTTAAGTTAAAGATAAAAAGGGTTTTGCATTTTAATTAAGGATGAGGGTTCTAGAAAAGAATTTATGTTAGCTTAGCATTTTCCTTGACATTTGGTAATATGTAGGAATGGCAATGGGTTCGAGCGGCCTAAATTTACTTTAATGAAGCGGGTATGTAACAATCAAAAAAATAAATAAACAGAAAAAAAGGGATACCTATCCAAATTAAAAAGAAAAAAAATATCCTATAAATTAAAAAAAATAAATAAATGGCAAAGCCACCCCACACTCATACCAATTGAAAAAAAGAAGAAGAAAAGTTTGCATGTGAGAGAGAAGGGGGAATAATGAAGAAATTTTGTTAAGGTAAGGTCATATTTTTTTAGTAATGAAATAATATTTTTATTAAGAAAATTATGCCTTTTATGCCGTTATAATGTCAAATTTTATTATTTATTATTCACTACAAGAAAATTGGCGTACGGGCGAGAAAAATAGGTGAGGAACACAAATTCCCTCGCCCAGGAGCGAGGAACACAAATTTCCTCGCCCAGGGGCGAGGAACCGGACGAGGAAAATTTTTCCTCACCCAAGGGCGACAAACCGGGCAACAAAAAACGTTTTTCGTCGCCCGTTTTAAAAAAAAATTAAAAAATTTAATTAAAAGGGGCGAGGAACGGGAAGAGGAAAAAATTCTCCTCGCCCGGTTTGTAGCCCCGTTCCTCACCCATTTTTTAAAAAAAAATTAAAATAAATATTGTAAAAATATGAAATAAATATAATTTTAATATTAAATATATAATAATATATAATTTATTTAATTAATAAAATATATAAATAAATATATATAAAATAATTTATTTAAGTAATTAAATTAAAATTATATATATTTATTAATTAAAATAAATATATTTTAAAAAAATTAAATAAATATTTTAAAATAAATTATCTGAAAAATTCAAATATATGTAAACATCTGAAATAAAAAATATGGAAGTAAAAAATATGCAAATAAAAAATATGGAAG
>MAYD01379959.1:0-14511 GCA_001909325.1 Ruellia speciosa
GAAAAAATACAGTATTTTTTAATATTGAGGGAAGAAATAGTTAACAAAACGGAAATTGGACATATATTTTGAAATAGTGATAAATGGAAAGTGAAATAAGATTTTAAAATAGAGAAAATGTAATACACATGTTCATAGTACAAGGGTAATAAATCAAAATTATAAGCATCACATTGAATATTACTACATACATACTTTCGTTGAATGTAAAACTTGCCCATGAATTGCACACACCTCATTCTTGAATTACATGCACATTATTTTTTTAAAAAAAGAGTCATGCACATGATATTAAGTTGTAAAAAAATTATAATGATATCTTTACACGGCTGTTGTCAGGAATGGAGCGAGGAAGGTGTCACCCATAAAATTTTCAAATTTCAATATAGCATAGGTATTCCCTTGCCAATTTCTGATACTTAAAATTCACCCTTCTAGAATTCACTCCCTCTAAAGTTCATATCATTACTAAGTACTACTATATCAGTTGGGCTACCTAGAATTCATCCCTCCTAAAGTTCATATCATTTCTAAGTATATAAGTTCGGCGCCATAAATTAAGATCCGCCCCTAGCCGATGTAGTTAGACAGTATGAAATGTTTGCCATGTTATAGTTGGAAAAGGTGTTATTCTATGGAAAACAAAACAATACTAAATATTAGTTTCCAAACATGTGTATGGCGAATAAAGAGGGATAAAAGCATGATGAATATTTAGGGACTCTGATCAGAGCCATCACCAATCTGGCAAAAGTTGCCAACAACAAAAATTCATACCTGATAAAGCAGCCAGACAATGAAAAGTACAACAATTGTATCCTTCAAAAGACCACCATTTGGCTATCATGCTTTCTGAAAGGATTCAAACTTAAATCTCACATAGATTGTAAGTCATACTTCGATTTAGTTGTGCACTAGAGTAACATGATAGAGTCTAACTAGTAGTTCATCAGGATTCAGGGGGCAATCTGGAATCATTCATATTTTTTCCATGGTAAGGCTCAACAAATTGCAAGGATCAAAATGAACCTGGTGGATAAAAGACAGGTAGACAGGACATGAGGCTAATGCCATAGGTGAGCCGCGTACTCTGCGCCAAACTCATTTGACCCTCCTCCTATCTCTATCCCTGTCTCGTTCTCGCGCTTTCTCTCTTTCATGATCACCCCTCTCCCTGCTGCCACTCTTCTCACGCTCCCGGTCCCTTCCTCTATCGCTTTCTAAATGATGTGCTCTTTCCCTTTCCCGGCGTCTCTCTCTGTCCCTATTTGCATCACTTTCCTTTTCTCTGTCTCGGGTAGGAAATTTCCTCTGGGGACTTTCGCTTCTGCTTCGGCTAAGGCGACGCTTCCTTACAGGCTCACCTGAATCGTCTCGCCGGTCGCCCTCTACAGAAGACATTTCTGCAACTCAAAATAAAGAACATTAAATTGAAAATATTTTGACAAAGGCTAGACTTAAAAAATATTGGAACATAAAACAAATCTGAAGTAAAAAACACAGGGATTGAAGAGCCAGATACTTACTTCGGCCAGAAGAATCTGCATTTGAATTCAGTAAACCATATTCAGCTTGGAGCCTAGTCCTATGAATGGCTACTTTTCTCTCAATTTCTTCTGAATTTTGAATTCCTCGTTCTTCAAGGGATTCACGGTATTCCATCAAAGCAACCTCAAGACGCCTCAATTTTTGTCTAGGAGACGTGGTCATGCATAATATCAGACAAAATTTTATTCACAAAATGAAGGATAAACCACTATAGTATTATACTACACAAAATGCAGGAAAAAGTCAAGTTGAATGATTGTGGTACCTCTGTTCTTCATTCATCCCACCATCTAGATGGGTTGAATTACTGGCATCAGTATTGGACTTCACTTCCTCAGAAATGTTGATAGGATCACCTGAATTTTCACTACCAGAAGAATAACTCAACCCCAAGTCCCTAGCACTTCTGTCAGGTTCATCATCACTTTCATTGTCCTCTCTAGCCCACTTAGAGGATGGGAGGATAGATTCATTTTTTCCTTCATCATTGTCAAGCTCAGGATGCCAGGTAGCATCTGTTGGGGATGACAACACTGCTCCTCTCCCTTTCGGCTGCATATCATCCTCCATGTAACTACCCCTCCCTGATATTCTTCCTGGATCCATCTCAAAATTCGGTTCCTTCTGTCCACTTGTGGTTCTGCCTGAGCTTGACTGGATATGAGCAGACTTCAACTCATCATCAAGCTCATAACCTCTCTGCTTTTCAGCCTCTTCCAAATAAAGTAGACGTGCAACCATCATTTCTCTTCCACCAACAAGAGATAACCCATTATGTCTGCACCGTCTTTCCAGTTCCATCAGAGGCAGATTGAAGAGTTCCTTCATGGCAGCTCCCTTTCCAATTGCTAAAGCAGCATCTGGGTTAATCTTTTCTGCATCACTGGCATCAGCAGAACCAGGTTTCCTCTCCAGCTCAGGGGCATCACCACATATGGAATGGAAAGAAATTACACCAGAGTTACTAGATCGAAGAAAGGTAGCTCGGAGCCCGTTCACATATGCATCCGAAAACAGAAACCAATCAGCCCATACTTGAAGAACTTTTAAAACGCGTTCCTGAAAATTGTAATGGGGGACAACCTTAGCTTCTGGGGGTGAATGATGAATTTTCCAGATGTTAAAGGCTACAAAGTAACTTACCTTAAGGGCCTCGGCAGTAATTCGTCCAGTCACACTACGATACAAGTCATTAAAGCTTTCCATAATGTCTGGTAAAGTTGCTTCAAATTTAGTACGGTATGCAGAAGCATTCTTCACAGGAGCACTACTGTTATGAAGGATATCCGAGACAAGCATGAGCCTTGCAACTTTTGTGGGAATTGGAGTTTCTTTAAGAGTAAGGGACTCTGTCAAAACTTCAACCACCTGAAAATTGAATGTGTTTTAAAGCTTCACCTACATTTGATGCTTGGATTCAAGGTCAAACATGTGATGGTAAACAATATATATTTAGACAATAAATGTCTTCTTCCTCCATATGTAATCGAAAAATAATCCTAAGCAAATGGAGTTAACTAGAGTTATCACCCCACCAGGAATAAACTAAATGGTGTAGGCCTCAGAAACACTCACTGAGCATACTGTACTTATTACACCATTCAAGCACACTACTTACTATCAGTACATGCAATTACCTCTCCTGCAGCATCAGCATTATCCAGCGCAAAACCCATGGCATCTTTTATTTGGCTTCTTTCTAATGTTAATGCACGCAACATATCCTCAAATTCATCTCTTTGAGCATCTGTCAGTGTCCTTTCCACCTCCACACGCTGGAAAAGTCATAAGACCAAGATAATGTAACACAAATAATACGAACAATACTAACATAACTGAAATAACTAAAAACAAGCAGTATTAAAGAATGGGGTGTATAGTACTTTGCTTTTCCCAGCAGCATATGTGCTACCAGCTTCCTTTTCATGCTCCGAGCCTCTTGATGTTGGTAGAGGAGGCGGCACCCATCTTACAAGCAAATAACGGTAAGCTAATTTAATTTGTGTAGTAAACTAATAGATTCAGAAAGAGGAAGCATTCCACTTAAAAAGAAAGTTTTGAAAGATACAATAAAAAGTTATAATCCAATCTTGGATCAAGGCCCATCATGCAAATTCCAACAAAGAGATCTACAATTTGAAACATAAGTTTTTACATGTATTTTTCAAATCCATGGGTATTTTCTAGTTGAGAACTTGAAATCAACACTGTAATTTTCATGCATGGATTTTATATTCACCAACGCAAGCCAAAAGAAAAGAAAAAAATTGGAATCCATTAACAATGGACTCAAGTGGGAGAGAGAATCGGGAGGTTAAGAATGCCCATCAAAACAAGAATTCTTCATAAGGAAAAAAAATAATGGGAACAAACATTCTTTACCTTCCACTACCAGTAATCATAATGAATGGTTCTGTTCTCCATCTCTGAAGAGTATCACCCTGCACTCACACGGATATAAATTGCGATCAATCTCTATTTGCACCAATCTGGGAAAATTTATGCAATAAATAATCTAATTGACTAGCCACAAAACATAGGTGATTCTAGCCTTTCCAACAGCATAAAATAAAAATAGATGTTTATGTTTGATTTTTTTTTTTTTAAGTATGTGCCAAAAAGGCGTTTCATGTGTGAATTAGACATGCTCATCCAGTTCAAACCACCGATTGCGGTTCACGGTTCGGCCTTTGGTTGAACCAGCTGGACTGGCCCGGTCAGCGGTTCAAACGGTAACCATGGGTTTTGGGGAACCAGACCACCATTTTAGGCATGTCTAGTGTGAATGACATGTGGCCCATGCCCAAAATGGTTAAAAACAAGAGTTCACAAAAGTGCAACCAAACATAGCAATTATTTTCCTACAAAATTTATTACTTTATACTTTCATGTGCACCACGTTGTTAATTAGATCATGTACTTAACATGGGGAATGTAGAAAGGTTAGAAATATTGTTCAAGGATATAGACGCATTCATTCATCAGTAAATAATTAAGATACATCATACATGTTTCGTTGTGTTGAGAATAACTAAGGTGCGGATTAATGTCCCACATCTAATAAATAAAAAAGTGGCAACTACCTTAAATAGTGAGCTATAGCTACAAGAGTTACAAGAGTCAAGGTTTTTAAAGACTAGATGTGACTATGGCTTTACTACCAATATTAAACCTTTAACATATGGGTATCAAAGCGTGTTAGTCATGTGGATATATCGGTAAGGGTTATCCCGTATTGGCCTCGTTGTCCCCCAGGCTCATGTGCATAACTTGTGGATTAATGTCCCACGTCTAATAAATAAACAAGCGGTAACCACCTTAAATAGTGAGGTATAGCTACAAGTAATTGAGCCTTAAAGTTTTCAAGGACTAGATGTGGCTGTGCCTTTACCATGGAGGTTCACCAATCATAGTCATTACGGCGAGGCGACGCTATGTCGTCCTGGCGCTGCTTTGCTCACCTCGCCATGCGGCATCACTCGGCGTCTCCAAGGACGCCGACCCAACGCCATAACCCAGATCCAACCTGGACTCAAATTTTAAAAACCCTAGATAAGCCCTAATATCCTCCCGTCCTGTGCTATTTCTTTGTTGGCCACTGCCCTGTTGCTGCTGCTCACCGGTCGCAGCTGCTCATCACAGCGGATGCAGCACCATTTTTCACTTTTTCTTTCTGTCTGTTCCTTCACGTCGGGGGAGGTAGTTTCTATAGATCTGATTTATTATTATTATTTTTAAGTTATTCAATTATTATTATTATTATTATTAACACTAGCCCACTACTACTTTTCTGTTGTTATTACTACCAGTTATATTTTTTAAACACACCCCTTTGTTTCTTTCTTTGTCTGTTTGGCTTCTTTTATTATTATTATTATTATTTTAAAGCTGTATAATTCAAACTCACAAATATATATAAATTGCAAGAAAGATACAAGCCATTACACATCTACAAGTTATCTTTTTTCACTTATACATTTTCTTTTGCTTATATCAACTTGTCGCCAAATTGTCACCATGGCAGTCGTCATGATAACTATGTCACTAATATTAAAACTTTAACAAGTTGCGATAACTATGCTACTAATATTAAAACTTTAACAAGTTGAAATGAAAATTCACATACTTCCTCCCATTTTCAAAAAGCTGTAACATTTTCCTCTTTGGATCATTTCGAAATAATTTCAAAATAATTGTAATGTTACCACTTTAGGGAACTTTCTACTTTCCATAAACTAAAATAAAATATTCCATTCTCTCTCTTTCTACTAATAAATATCACTAGTTTCAAAGAAAAAAGTCATTTTAGGAGATAAAACTTGTTTCAAAATAAATATTGTTATGAAATTATCAATGCAAAATCACATTAAAGATGCTATATTTTCCATTTTTGCCGCTATTGAATTAAGCCAATCATTATACCTATATTAAATAAGGGTATTATGGTATTTATACAAACTCAAACTTTCTTAATAAGCGTGAATATTCCTAAAACATCTATTTTGAAACGGAGGGAGTAGTAAACTATTTCTCTCCCCACCTACTAATAAAATACTCAATTTCTGCCCCCAAATAATAAAATACTCCATTTCTCTCTTCATCCGTTAATAAAATGTTTCATTTCTCTTTCTTTCTTAAATCCAGTATCATGACCCTACATTACAACTAATTCGAACGGAAGTAGTACTAGTTTAGGTTCTGAATGATAAGCTCACCTGAGCAAACGAATAGAGCCTCCATACATAGTAAGTATGTTCCTTTGAACCAAGCTCAAACAAAAAACTGAATAAAGGGTTGCCACGCCCTCGCTCCATTATTGCTTGTTCAAATGAACAACCCCCATCAAGGACATATAGAGCCATTGTATCAATCACGTGTTGAAGATGTTTGTCATCAGGAGGATCAACATTAATATCAGGTACATTTGGAGTAAGAACCTACACGCCCATTCAAACAATTGCAAACAAAGTATTAGTCAAGTAGCATGGTTAGAAAAACTGGCAAGTCACGGCCTTCAAAAATCGCAAGGAATGACAAAACAAAATATGGAAAAATGGATCTTGAGTTTTGAGTTCAGACATTGTTAGATCTTTAAAACATAACAAATTCTGTTCTCTATTCAGTGAGGGGGATTCACCACATTTTGTGCTTCCATAACCTGACCTGTATTTGTCACAATAAAACAGAGTGCAAAACACAAGAACGCAATCACCTACCAACTCAGAGTTCTGGCTTGGAACAGTGGTCACAGGCGGACCAGAAGGACCAGACAGTATGACAGTGGCACCCTGCCAACGAGATGGAATTTGATCATATTAAAAAATTAGGAACTAAACCTACAACAAAATAAGTAATTAGATAATATTACAAAAGTTTCTTCATTGGCATTGAAAAAAACCATATATAGATTACCTCCTTGCTCCTGATGGCCATATGCCCAGGCGGAGGAGCAGGAAGTGCTTGTGAAGGAAGTGAGACAGATTTCCCCCATCCAATCTTCAACTCATACTCATAGACCACAACTCCTGGGTTTAACAAAAATATGCCTTTAGCATCTTCCAGACTTTCTTCAGTCAATAATCAGTTTAAGTTATTTTTTATATATGGACATAAGGTACTTAGTCCAACCTAAATGCAAAATGGTTGCTCGCTTATCAGTTCGCTAATCGACTTCCACATTGGTAGCAAATCCACCTCAACAGAGTAATTTACAAGACAATAGAATAACAAAGGCAAAGACAAAGAAAAACCCGACATATTTTGTAATTATAACATACAATAACTAAGTTGGTAGAATTGAAGAGATGGGATCAATCAGAAAGAAACATATTTACCAAAAAAGATCAGAAGAATAGAGAAGGACAACACAACACAATAAAATAAACTATACTTGGAGAACGTTACCTTGCATTTCATCCTTCGCAGCTTGAGCATCAGCTCTATTCATGAAAGCCACAAAGCCACAATTTCTCTGTCGCCTGCGTTCCTCTTCTGTCCTTGGCCACATAATTTTTACACTAGCAATAGGTCCAAATCTTCCAAACGTGCGTAAGAGAAAATTTTCATCAACCTAAAAGGGAGAAAATTAAAGAGTAAATGAAAAATTTTAACCAAAAGTTTTAAAATCGCTTGGTAGAAGGTTTATAGGCCAGTTACAAAACCACAAGATCGAAAAAGATTCCGTACATTGGGATGGAAATCAACAAAAATCTAACCTGAGGTGATAAGTTCCCAACGTAAAGATTTGTAGTCTGTGGATCACCATCATCAAATGATCCATGTCGTCCCATTGGGTCAAATTCATCTGGAAGCTCATCAAATCTGCTAGATAGCTGAAGTAGCACAATAAATTACTTAGAAATGTTTCAAACTAATCAAAATATTAGTCGCTAAATCATGAAATTTCAGTGGAGGCATGAAAAGTTAGATACGTGCATATATTGCACAAATGGCCACTCAAAAATTAGAGGCCAAAGAAGCATAATTTGTTTAGACAATGAGTAATTGTGAAATAATGGCAATATGGCATTACAAGAAAGAAAGAATATAGTAGCAAAGCTCCATATGTGAATTAACATCTATTAAGCTTCAAAGATCATATGGAAACAAACCTCCGTATATGAATTAACATATCTTTTAAGTTTAAGAAAACACTAACCGCATGACTGTCACCATAACGGGAATCACGCCAACTTTCACGGTCTTGATTCCGCCTCTCCCTCAGCTCTTGTTCATGCTTCAACTCCTCCATAAAATGATCAATATTACGAGACTTCCCTTTTTCTTTCTCCTTCGGCTTCTCCTCTTTCTAGAGATCATTGAGGAGAGAAATGAGAAATGATTCAGAAAGTAGTCATCCATTATCAACTTAAGGAACTCTTGATACTAACCTTCCTTTCGATTTCTTTACCCTTTGTTGCCATAGGTGGTGGGATGAAAGATGGCACATACCTGCATAAAATTAAACTATGATCTACTACCTATGCCAATTTTACCATTACAAGAATTTCCCAAGCAGTTTGGTCTATAACACTCCATATGCCCACACAAAATCACTCTATTGTGTAGGGAGATAGAAGAGAGCATAGAATAGACAAGAAAAGAAAATAATAACAAAATTCAAACAATAGAGATGTCTGTTCAAACTTCAATACATTAAAGTAAGGTCCAGGAAGCCTCCAAAGTAACTGCAAAAGTCCCTATAAGTAGACTGATGCTCTTGCATTATGTTTGGTTTCTTGAATTTTTCAAATATAGATCAAAATCTATATTTGTCTGAAAAGAACAAACATCAAATTTTGATTTTAAAAATGTATAATTACAATCATAATTTAAATAAAAATATTGCCAGGCTGCTTGATTTAACTATCGATATTTTATCTGATTTTTTTTACCAGTCATTGTTGCATATGCCAGGAACTTTGTGGGGGATTTATGATTCAAGGTTTGCATAAATCACACATACTTCGTATTAAATATCATTACATCATTGATCATACTTTGATAATCTACTTCTCATCTACTTCAACAAGTAAAGGACCTCAAAACAATTTCTTAAGAGCCTACTCAGAACAATGGAAAATAAATACCAAATAGCAGAACAAAGATTCAATAGTTTATAGATGATATTTAAGTAATCAACTGCATCATCTGCCCTCAGCTCTATTCTACATTCCTACATCCATACCAAATTCAAGATTTGGAGAAAACTTCCCCATCACCAAAAATGAGCATCTCCACAGGACACACTAGAAATATTATCTTTTTCCTCGAAACATTCATCAAAACACTCTCAGTCTCTCACTAGGCCATCTCTTACATCGAGGGACAAAAGTCATAAGTTTGAGTCATAGGATGGGACAAAAATGTAAGTCATATGCTCTCCCATTAAACAAGACACTTGCAAAAAAAAGTTCCATTTTTCTGCGCAAAATAGATGGACTACATACTATTCCCTTACTATTACAATTCACTGGATATAAATATAAGTGAAAGTGGTGTACACTTCAGCATTACCCAGAAACAAATTGCAAGCTCTTCCATCAATTTGACAATGTATTTCCAGAATCAGATGCAGTACACTCAAACTGGAACCATATTTTATACCTATATAAGCTGATAGTTGGGCATTCTAGATGAAGATATATTATGACTTTCCTGTCACAAGAAACCTCTATGGCCCATAACTCCTGGCAAGTTGCAGCATACTTCAACAAAGAAAGCATCTTCTGCTCAAGGACAAAATTGAATTTTATATGCACAAACGAAGCAAATCTCCACAATACTAAAGTTTGTACCTCTTGACAAGTAGGAAGATAAAACTGCAATAAAATACTTGGCATGCATAAATTAGGAATAAGCAAATGATAAAGAATCAGTCAGCCAATTTTTATAACTTCAACTCATTGAATACCCAGAACACAACAGTCTGAATATGAAATATGTCATTACCATACAGTTCTCGTACTCAAAATTCCTATCACAAGCACATAGTTAATCAAAAGCATTTGTTTACCTACTCCCTTTCTTTATACCAGAACCCTCATCTTTGGAATTTCCACCTGCCATCCGTGAATGAATAGAAAGGCCCATATTTTTATTAATGTGTCCATGTAAAAAAAGGAAAAATCATTGATTTATCTTCATTGCAAAAATTTAACAAAATATACTTTTTTTATGAAAAATTAATTTTGCAGATATTATATGAAGTTTCTGAAACAGAAACTAACCTTGAGAATCATTTTTTTGCTTCTCATTTGGATTGATGGTTCCACCCCGGACAAAAGCCTTTGATCCTGGAGCATTATCCACTTGAAATGACTCTACAAATTCTTGATATAATCGTGCAGTCTCATCCTCTGCCCTCTGCATATAAACAGGAACTGGGCTTAATTTAAGGGAACAAAAAAATTAAATGGCTATATGATGAAGAGATGTTTGCATTATCTTTTTATAAAATTAAAAAGACAAAAGCTGCAGAGATGCCTTTTTCTTTGCCTCCTCCTCTTCTCTGTGCTTCTGAAACGGCGTCTTTTTCCGAGTACTCATTTTCCTAAAAGTGGAATCCGGAAACAAACAATGTGTCTGTTAGGCACATTCAAAGAGAAAGTCAAGTCTATTTTACAGCAAATTCTAATCAGTAATAGAAGAGCAAAAACACTGGAAAACCCATGTATAAATTATAGAAGAACACCTAGAAGAATGACAAACAGTCCCATCACAAATTTCAACAGGGAAAACACATTCCAGCAAGTACACAAGCCTGATATTGATGAAGTCTGAATGTTGATGAATATAATAGCACAATATTCGAATAAGCCTAAAGTAGAGCATAAGAAGGAAATTGGTCAAAAACTCTAAATTCAAATCATGCACATCCACACGACAGTCACACACCCGACACCACACTAATTTCCAGCAAAATACCAAAATATTGGATCCACAGTCCACACAACAATCATAGTCATAGTACTACATTAAATCAAATAGGGAGCAAGCAAAGCAATGGTGAGCTTTTGATCATCTCTTTATAACCAACAAACTCCCACCGGCTACCACTAGTCCACTACCCTGCAACTCAAAGATAACGCAAGCCTACAAATTCAACTACACCTAAAGCAGGCACCAGCAGGCAGCAATCATTTTCCAATTTCCAGTTACCCAAATTCAACTCAAAAATGCACACATGCATACATACTCCATAGATGCACAAATACATCATACATATAATATATAAACATACATTCAAACTTTTGGTTAAGAAAGCCAGGTATATCATAGATGACTACTGCCGTCTGCCTAACAACAAATTCCTTCAATTTCTTCAGTTCCAAAAGCAAAATGAGATCAATTAAGTGATTCTTTAAAAAATTGAAGCTAGAAACAATTTGTACAATCCTAATCCCAAACTCCCAATTACAGTGCATAGTCTGTGACTGTGGCTGTACTAAGTCTATATTACAATGCAATTCCTAATCCCAATCACCAATTTACCATGAATACACTTATACAACCTGTATTTCAGAATTCAGTTTACTTGTTAAAAAAAGGGAATCTTGGAATTTAATATTTACCTGCGGCTGCGGGGGTGGCTACAGCGGGAAGGTAATGACTGCCGCGGGAGGGTACGCCACTGCGCCGGCGGGTGTCAGGACCCAGGGGAAGTCGGCGATGGAGGCGCTACCGCGCTAGAGGAGTAGAGGGTGTTGGACTTGGGTTGACGACTGACGAGGGACGACTGGGCTCGCGAGCGCGAATAGGGGTAGGGCCGCAGAGGGACCGCCGGGCGACGGTGTCGGAAGGGGAGGCCGCACAGGCGGTGAATCGGTGTTGGGGTGGGGGCTAATTGGAGATTGGAATGGTGTATTCAATTTTACCCGGTTACCCTAATTGAGAAATGAGAGAGAGTGGGGTGCGTGAAGTGAACTGAAGCCGTGAAGTCGCGAGCTGAGAATGGGGGTAATATCAATTTTTTTGTAATTTCCTTCCTGGTACCCGATCAGACATATCGGTCCTATTTGGATCCAATACCCCAACCAGTCGGGTTTGGAGATCCAGATCCAAATTTGTTTAAATAGTCGATCTGAACTCACCAAAATTTTGGGTTTGGTTGGGTACCCAATTAACCTCAGCGCTCACCCCAGTATTACTCTCCATGGTCGCGACCCTACATCCCTCTATTATATTATAAAAATAAAAATTTACTTAGTTTAATTTTTTATTACTTAGAAGAACTGAATGCATTATGCATTGGTTAGCCTTAGACTATAACAAATTATTCATAAATTTAAAATAAAATAATAATTATATACTACCTCCGTTTAGAAATGATTGCCACATTTCTTACGGGCACGTTTGCCAATACATAACTTTAACTATTAATATCGTTAATTATCAATAGGTAAAAAATATATAAAGTTGATATTTTAAAAATACTCATTAAGACGAATCTAACAAGACCCCACATGACTATTTTTTTTTTAAAATATAAGTTACAAATAATAGTAAAACTAAAATATGTGAATAGTGTTTACTATGCAAACGTGTCAATCATTTTGAAACGGAGGAAGTATGTTATAATTTATTATTTGATACAGACATTTGAGTGTGTCATATTTATTAATATCAATTATTTACGTGTATGTGTACTTGATTTACATAGTTATGCTACTATATAAAATTAATAATAATTACTATATACTTCATACAATATTTTACAAAATTTATTAGGTCTAACGGTGTACTGGGATCCTAAGTGTACTCAGATCCATTTCAGACCCGCACGGGTCCGAATCGGTCCCGATTCCTTAAATTTTTAAATGGGACAGGTCTTGAGTCTTGTCAACCCGCGCAGACCTGCTCTCTTGTTATCCATGCTGGAAATGCAGATTTGAACTTCCAGTTGCCAGAAGGGCCATTTCCCAAAAAAAACAACAAATAAGTTAGGATGTGAATTGCCAATGTAAAGAATAAAAGGATCAAACTACGAATTCCAATAATATAAAGGATGAAAATCTTGCAAACAAAATTAAAAAAGTCATACATATGATCAGTTGCATTATCAAGCCTTCATGGCAAACTTCCGAAACCAGGATTCAACACAGACTGTCATTCATCAATCACTACAAATCATCCTAACTTTTACCCCACTACGTAAAATCGGGCATATCATAACCGAATCACTTGCGCCTGTTCCTACAAAATTCCAGCAAAAGTTTCCAAGTTCAACAACATTGCAAAACAAGATTTTCTCGACTTTACCATATTTAGCCACATGTCATAGGCACCAATAGTAGGAGACTTGGTGGAATCCCATAGGAAGGAAGGGCTAAAGATGATTTCCAACAGATTCCAGTTATACACTTTCAGTCTTAGCTACATAGATTCTAAGCAGCAGGCAGCAGGCAAATTTCATCGAGCCAATTTTGTTAGACGATGCCTCACCCGTTGCTTAATCCATTGTCGATCGTACGGTAGATAAGCCCGAACTGAGTGATCATATCTGCAAAAGGAACAATAGGGGATGGACATAGTCACACTAAATGTTAATAGTCACGCTGCCAGTGGATTTCTCTGAGAGGATTATGTGGTTCATCACTCTTCAGCCTATACTGAATGGATGTTTGCGTCCCAAAACTGGAAGTATCGTGCATCTAGACAAACGTGTGCGCACTTGAGTGTGGGAAAAAGGGAGAGAGACTTTACACTAATGCACTCAAGTCCGCAAGCCCATCAATGAAATTGTGAAGATCAGAAATATCGTAAGTGATGTTTCGCATGGTAGGATTTACTTCCTTGAGTTTCTTCTCATAAACTCCGCAAATTCCTGAAATGAAATTTGAATTAAGTCGAGAGACAACAAAATAGTGTACTGCATACAAATACCGACGAAAGTATTTGGTAAATTGTAAATGAAAATTTTGTATCCTAAAATGCAACTGCAAACGTGATATGTTCTTTCTAATTCCTCACATGTTACTTTTAAGCTTTAACTGTGACCGTTAGACTAAAAATCCACAAACCTGATATTACATTTCCAAGTATGAAAAGAATAAGTCTCGACAAATTGCAAAGACAGCATGATGATCACTGGAGGACTCAAAGAAAATGATCTTTCTTCCAGTGTGGCACAGGCCCAAACACAAATGAGATTCTTATGGCATGGATCAGCAAAGCCAACATCAAGATAACTTGGAACAACACACAAGCAAAGGGATGAGGCAAAAGAAATTGTACATATAATCAAAGCCACAAAAATAACAGCTTTCACAGTTTCTTAGAGCTACAAAGAGGGCAAGCTGCAAGCCCATGATTTACTGTTCAGTGTTGCAATAAGAAACTTCTAAGGAAGAAAATAAGTGATATATACCATCCATTGCTTGACTGACTGAATCATAATCCATGAAAGTACGAGATGCCCTGTGCTGAGATGTTTGCATAAGAATAACAGTGTGCTTGCTGGAC
>MAYD01380228.1:0-10872 GCA_001909325.1 Ruellia speciosa
CTCATATCGAACAAAGCTGTCTTGACCTCTTCATCCGACACCTCCCTAACCAACAATTCCAAATCCTACGGACATATGCTCGGAAACCATCCCCGTAGGTGAAAAAACTCAATCCTCTCACCCCCACCAGAGTACAGCATTTTAAAAAAATTAACAGCTTCAGATTTAAGCTGGCTGTCGTCGTAACACCATTCATTGAGGATCTTAAGAGCTTGAATTCTATTCCGTCTTTTTCTAGCCATAATTTTACTGTGGTAGTATTTTGTATTTCGGTCTCCGTTAGCTAGCCAAGCACATCGTGCCTTCTGTTTCCATTAGAGTTCCTCTTGGTCCAGGATAGTCTCCAGCTCACCCCGAACTCTTACTTCCACCTCCACCAACCGAGTTGAGTGATGTCGTTCCAAAGCTGCCTGAATATGCCCCAGTCTAATCATTAACTGTCTCTTCTTTTTAATAATGTCACCAAAAACCTCATTGTTCCAAGAACTGATGGTGTCCGCGAGGTGCGAAGGAGAATCTAGCTGGAGTGATCCCCTTTTCGAATTCGCATCAAACAGGTCCTTAAAAGTTCTGTGTTCTAGCCATCCCGAGAAGAACCTGAATGGCCGGCTAGTCATTCTGTCCCTCGAATTCCCTGTCGACAACAGAAGTGGACGATGATCAGATTTCAGTCGCGGCAGTTGGAACACTCGAGACTCGGTACACAGCGCATCCCAAAGTTCATTACACAAAAACCTATCAATCCGCTCCATGAGTCCACCCCTTCGCCAGGTAAAGCGTGGCCCGGTGAACTCGCAAGAACTCATTAAAGCGCGAGCACCCTCTAGCAACCGGAGCACCCCCCTGTTTCTCAGTCGAAAGGAGAAAAGCAATGAAATCCCCACCAATGACCCAAGGCTCAGTCATCGTCGACGCAATGCCCCTGAGGTGCTCCCACAGCTCAGCCCGTCTATGTGGTTTCGGGCTACCATAAACAACAGTGTAAAGAAAAGCCGTATGGGCCTTCTCCACCAAAATCCGCAAGTGGGCGAATTGACAGTGGTTCTGTAACACTTCAACCTGGATCGTGTCCCTCCAAATGATCCAAATACCCCCTGCAAATCCCCTAGCTTCAATACGGTGGGAACGCTTGAAGCCAAGCTTTGCAATAACCAACTCAGCCTTCTCCCCACTAATTCGGGGCTCAAGAATCGCAACCAAATCCGGTAAGAAATCCCGAGTAACCTCCTTCAAAATGCCAGGGAAGCGGGGGTGCCCACACCCTTGGACATTCCACACAAGTGAGTTAAAAATCTAAGGTGACAAAACCATTTTCATCGACTCAAATAAAATACTTTGAATAAATTTTACTCTTAGAAAGATTCGTACCCACACCATCTACATAACCTATGTGCCTAGGCTAATTTAATGCAATGTCATATCATCCAACTAAACTGTAATTCATGTCATATTATAATAATAATTATATTTAAATACATATTTAATAAATTTTCGAACTTAAATTATAGTATATTTAATTCATTTTTAAATTTAATTTATATATTTAATTTCATTAATTTAAGTATTTTTTCATTAAAATTTTTATGCGAGGCAAATAATTTACAAATACTCGCTTAGTTTATCACCTATAGTGGAGTAAAAATAATTTTCTTGCCTCAGTCATCACCTAAAAAGAATTTTTTATTTTTTAAAAACCAGAAATTCCTTTCATCGTCTGTTGATGATATTTTTCTAATATTACATTCACACAATTCATAATATATATATATATATATATATATTCATCATATACATAAATATGAGTGATTTAAACTGTTCATACATAGAATGACATATATAGTTCGACGACTAGCCAAAACGTGACCGGACTGGTAAATAGTTGGGCCTGGTTCCATTTCCAGTTTGGAACCATGCCAATTTCTTAATTCTTTTTTAAATTTTTTGTCATATTTGACATATTGATTTATTTAGTTTTTATTTTTTTCACATGATAAATATCTTTTTTATACAACTTATTTTTTTTTATAACATATTGAAATTGCATTATAAAAAATCTCAAAGTCTTGTATGTTCCAGGTTTGTCAAAGTGACTAACTGAATCTGGATGCCCACTTCAGAAAGTTTAGTTAAGGTTTGAGGATCAGTTATGGTTAATCTATAACTGACTGTTTTGGACATTCTGTACCAATCTAGTCATACATCGTTGCCAAACATTTCCTCCGTTTTTTAAGATGACATGTTGTCTTTTTGATAATTTTGAAATTAATTATTATATAGGGTAGGGTTAGTTTTCCCCTCCACTAATAAAGTAAACTCTCTCTATTTCAAAATAGTTATTACCAAAAGATTGATTGTGTAACACACAAAAAGAAAAACATAGCACCAACCTTTTTTTTAAAGGAAGTAGAATATTTATTAATATCAAAGGCTCAACGACTTATCGGTTATAGTGACACATCCATAATATTGCTCTGTTTGACTACACCATGCCACGCAATGAAAATGGACATAAACAACACACCATCTAGCAAGACTCTTCCGACTATCTACTAGTCTTCCACTATAACCACACTCGAATTATCTGCCTAGATGCCCCCCTGATAGTGCATCCACCATGGCGTTGGCCTCACAATAAATGTGCTGAAAAGCGATAGCCCAAATTTGAAGAACAAGTTGAAGACTGCACTAAATTGTTCCCTTAGTGAACATGGGAAACAATCTTCTTTGTTAACCCAATCAATCAAATTGGATGAGTTGCATTTAATGTAATATGGGTCAATGGTAATATATGTTGTTCAAAAATACAATGACAAACCTCAACAACCGCAATGATTTCACCCTTGTTCAACTCCTTCCACCTGACACACATTAATAGCATGAAGACCGCAATATGCTTGGTTAGGATATTTAATGTGATAGATGCTGCTAACAAGTTTGTTTGAGATATTTAAAGGTTGTTCAGAAGTAGTCGAAACAACACATCAACATCAAGATTTGACAGTTACAGAACTGGATGACTTAAAATATGTTTTGACAGTTATTTTGTGGAAGTTTCTGGAAGACTCACAATCTGATTTACCACTCTATAAATAGTCTTTATTCTATAGTGTTGTGTGATACAATAAAAAGTGATTTGTGATTTATATATTCTAGTTTTGGGTTGAGATATCATACTCAGTCTTGAGTGAAAAGATTTGAGAGACTCGTTTGTTCTTGTGTGATAAATCTTTGAGTCTACAATATGTGAAAATTGAAATCTCAGTACCTGTTCTCGGTTGAAGAATCTTGAAGGAAGTCTGAAGAAATTCACCGTTGCTTGATGATTCAAGATCATTTCAGACTGTCATTCATGTGGATGTGATTTTCATAATAGGTACTATTGTTCTTGTGAATTGTACTTGTTAAGTTTGGGTTTCCAGTCAGGTTGTTTGTTGTTTAAAAAATCCAGAACACATTCTTGGTAGGCATTATAAACAAGGTTCTAGCCTGGGTAGTTGTCCCGTAGTAGTTGTAATTGTAACGCCCCTACGTCGCACAGTGGGTGCGCCACGCCATGTTGACTAACCTAGGCTCGTGGCCAGGTAACCTAGGCTCGCCAACACAAGGCAGGTAAAATAAAATCACGTTGACAGGTAATCACAGAAGGGTTCCCAATTCTGGAATTAAGTGAATTCGGATAAGGAAAGCCATAACAGATAGAAACATTTCATAACACAAGTAGTCAAATACACACGACAGAAATATAAATCATAACATCGCACACCCACCGCCTATAAACGAAAATAAACTACGATACAATACATAGAGTCATATAACACAACAGCAGTGAAACATAAAGAAACATCCTAACTACGGTGCCCTCAGCCCGACCTGTCATGCTCAACGTCCGTACCTGAAATTTAATAACACACGGGGGTCAGCCACCGTTGAGCAAGGGATCCCCCGCGCAAGCCACACAATAATATAACAGGCAATAAAGGAATAAGTACAGAAAGCGATAAAGAAAGCAACACCGTTAACCAACTCACCCGTCCCACAACAGGCGTTCGATTAACAGTTGTAAAAGTATGAAATACAATGCACGTGATGCGTGATTCCTAACGTCCATCTATAATGCAACACAGAAGAAATGCCTAACGCGCGACTAACAATAATGGAGCTTCGTTATCGGCCCGCTCAGGACTCCTCCCGTTTTGCCGGGGCAGTGGGAGACACATTAGCCCGTCTCCACGAGGGCTCTTCAACCATAACCGTACCAACCATCATACCCACAAGATCACAATCTCAACACCCACAAATCAGCCCACACGAAACCATAAACATAAACCAACAAGATATTACAATACGTAAGCAAAGATGCTAAGGAATAACCGAACGAATTAAACCATGAATAACACCAAGTTCCTCTAACGCTAATGATCCCATCACTTCCAGCATTTCTCACAAGTTATAAACGTGCCAAATATTCAGATTGCAAAGGAGTCCATCCTAGGTAGAACGTTCGCCAAACCAACAATGTTAACCGTATACAATTTAATAAAATCGAACGCATTAAAGCTCCTAATCGATAATCCCTCAAAGGCAGCCCCTAATGCTCCTAACAACCATGCCATGATCATGCTAAAGCAATAAAGAAGATAGAACCCCTTGCCTTATCCAAACGTGGATTCTTGCACCGAAAATGGATTTCTACCGATCAACACGAAGCAGCCGGCTTCCAAGTGACCTACAGGACTCGATACTTGCTTGATCAAAATTCCAGAACAAGTTTTAAAAACTAGAGTCGAGGCTCTACAAAAGTCGTGAAGACACTTACTCTAAAATCACAACGCACGGTGATCAAAATCAGCCCACAAAAATGGACAGATTTAAAAAGGGTAATCTGTAACAGCAAAAAGGATGAAAAACAGTCAACTTTGGAGGGTCATAACTCATTCGATTTTCAACCAAATGGGAATTGGAAAGATGTTCTGAAAACTAGACACAACAAGCTACAAAAGTCATGAAGACATTGATGCAAGGTTCTAAACGAGTACCCCTAAAAAACAGCCCACAAAACAGCCCCTCAACACACATTAAAACTGTGACAGAATTTCCAAAACAGGACGCCTACTTCCGATTGGCATACCGACCTCAATACACAACCAAATAACAAACCGAAACATGATTTAGAAACTAGAGGAAAAGCTCTATAAAAGTTGTGAAGAAACCATCTCCAATCTCCCAATGCAACACACCAAAAAACAGAGCACAAAAAGGGATAAAACCAAGAAACCCTATTTGACAGCAAACATACAAAAATTTACAGAAACTTTAGAAAATCCTACCGAACTCAATTCTCAACGAAATAACAATTCGAAAGATGTTTCGGAAACTAGAAAACAGGGGCTATCAAAGTCAAGAAGAAACTTGTAGTAAATTCTAAGTGCAAGAGTGTCGAAATCAACTCACAAAACAGGGCAATGCAAAACCAAATATATGACAGCAAGAATTTAATACTACGCAGTCCACTTTGAAGGGTCATAACTCACTCAATACTCATCGGATTGGAAAGATTAAAGATGATCTAGAAACTTACAAAAAACGAGCTACAAAAACTAAGAAGGAAGTTACCCGAGATTTGGAGTGTAGGAGGGTCGAATTCAGCTCACAAGATAGTGCTAATTGAAGGAGTGAAACTGTGACAGCAAGGTACAAAAATCTTTGGAAAGTCAAGAATCAACAACCACTAGCTCAAATCACACATGCATTCCGAAGGAAACGTAGAGGAGACTGAGGAGAACATTTTACCTTAAACAATCTTGAAGAAATTCCTAAGCTTGGAAGATGAATTGAAGCTTCAAAAGATCAAAAATGGCCAAGAACTTGCAAGGGAATTAGGGAGGGGATTTGTGGAGCTTGGGAGAGGGAGGGGATGAGTGTGTGAGTGGGAAAAGCAGGAATGAGGGGTCTGGAGTCGTATGGATCTGATTAAGAAAGTGGGGCACGCAAAACGAGGAAGAAAAAGTGGGCCCCAACGGTGGGCCCCAATTTTTCCAACAACAAGGCGCAGCCAATTTCACGGCAGCCTACAAGATTCAATACTCGACCGATTATAAATCTGAAATATGTTCTATAAACTAGAGACGACGCTCTACGAAAGTCGTGAAGGAACTTGCTCAAGATTCCCGACGTAAGATGGTCTAAAATAGCTCACTAAATGGGACAGACGCACAAAACCCTACTGTGACAGCAAAAGTTTAAAAATGCTGCAACTTGCCAAGGCTCTATCGAACTCAATTCTTATCCAAATAAGAATCCGGAAGGTGTTTCGGAAACTAGAGACAACGAACTATAAATGTCAAGAAGGGACTTACCCGAGATTCTAAACGAAAAAGATTCGAATTTAGCTTCCAAAACAGCCCAAAGTTTGACTCTACGCGCCCAAAACGATGTCGTGAAGGGTTTCTAAGTCCACCAACGCAAAATCTACGGTTCTCTAGGTTCTAAGGCATCGGGGTATTACAGTAATTTCCTAGAAACAACTATTACTCTTACTAGCAAATAGGCTAGGGAAAGAAAGGTCAGTGATAGTCTTGTTAGGCCTTTGTGAAAGATATGTTTGTAGGTTGTTTTATCACTTGTTTTTGAGTGAGTATTAGTTTAGATTGGATCCCCCAAACGTAGGTCTGAGAAGACCGAACTAGGTAAACAAATCCTTGTGTCTCTTTTATCCTGTTCTGCACCTATACGTTGTTTGCTCGTTGTTCCGAAAACCAAGCAACTTCCACGCTGAGTTTGATTCAAATTGATTCAAACTGTGTGCAGAGTTGGATAAGCACCTCGCGCGCAGGTAAACTCTGAATAGTCATTTTCACAAAGCGTCTCCCCAGTTCAGTGCCACAATTTTTCCAATAGTGGCTCCAGTGCCTGCATGTCCTGGCTTCCCGAAAGCTGTCTCCTCAACATTAACCTTCCATTCCCCAGACTCCGGTGCAATCCACTCAATATCTTTCCTCGCCCTTCGTTTGCCATTTTCCAGAATCACGTAGCAGCTTGGATCGACAGAGATACTAGGCAAAGTCACAACAACATTAGGGAAGCTCGCTTTAAACCATTCCCAAACATCAATCTTAACCTTCTCCATGACAGCTTGTATGTAAACTTCTTTATTTTTGAAAATTTTGGCATTTCGGGCAAACCAAATACTCCAAAAGACTATGAAAAACAATATGTTATATTGAAAACCAGGCGCACGTGGACTTCCAAATCATCCAGGAGACCAAACAATGGCAAAAAGGGTGGTATACTGACTCAACCTTAAGCCACACATAAAGCGCAACCAGATTCGTTTCTTCCAATGCAACCTCTTCTCAATAGTAATTCTCTAACTGGAAGTGTCTCCATGAAACCCTTCCAAACGCACAGCTGCGCATTTGGTCAAGCAACACTCTTCCATACCAATTGTTTCCAGGGGACCTTATCTGCTTCCCCAGACTAATATCTCCTAAAGGATCCGAACTAAACCTACCATCAACCTCCCTTGTCCATATCAATTTGTTGGGCATGTCCCTAAATAATTTGAAAGTTTCAAGTTGCTAGATTAAATTATTTCGCTCCTCATCCTCCACACAAACAATCGCTTCCTAAAATCAATCTTCCACTATTATACGAGCCCCTCCCATTTACTGAAGTTTGCCACTATCCCAACTTTATCAATAGCAAGTGAATGCAGTCGGGAATACCATGTTTGCGTAGGAGTATCCATGAGCCATTTTTCATTCCAAAATTTGACTTTATCTCCCTTCCAAACTAGAAATTCAATGCTAGGACCAATCTTCTCCTTTATTTTCCTTGCATCCCAATTAGCTTGGATATCTAACCAAAGCAAAGTGTGAGTATTCTGCTACTAAATGGAATCAGCTCATCATCCAGCTTATAATATTTCGCTTTGATCACCCTTTTTCAAAGTTGAACACCCTCATTAAATCTCCATAGCCACTTCAACAACAACCACCCAGTATTCGCCACTAATGTGTGAATGATTTAGAGGCCTCCTAATTCCTTATCTTTTGTGATATGTTCCCATGAGATAGTATGTAATCTCCTCTTTCCTTCAACATCTCCCCAGAGAAAATCATCTTTTCATGCCCTAAGGGGTGGTTAACAAACCACTAAAATGCGATTTTAGTTAAAGATGATGAGAATAACTACATTTTAAAGTAAGGATTACGGGCTAATTCACCTAATTGTGGAGTAAATCGTCTGATGCGTTCAACCGTTGAGGCAACATCTTCACCGGAAAATGTAGATAAATTCAAGAGTCTAGCACCCTTTGGTAACGGGTTATTCCATACAATAGCCTCAAGGAAATATTTATGATATAATGGACGATTGATTGGCCTCAAGTTGATGCCAAAAAATTTCCATAAAGCCCTAACCAATGCTTCGGGTTCTATGTGTGGCCTATCGGGCTCGAGTGCCTGATGGGCTTCCCAAATATGGTTGTATGGAATTCTAGGTTTATAGCTGTCCTATTGATGGACAGGCGGAAGTGGAGGAGGATCATCTTCCCTCGCCTACACAGGATGATAAAATAATAATATTTTCACCCTTGACATGTCCAAACATTAGTTGATTCTAAGGAGGGTATGTAAGCTGAGGGGTTGAAAACCATTGCATGTCTCCCCTTGACCTCCTAGAAGTATGTTGTTGGGAAATATCATTGGGGTTGACTTGGCCTCGATATTCCAGCATCCCCTTGGCCATCATAGTTTTGAGCCTGCATGTCCGTTATAGCCATTTGCATGCAATTCGTAAACGTAGGTCTAGGCACAAACTAAGAATGCATCGGGACATGTTTATCGGAACTTGATAACTAACTCCACCAATCGTATGGCCTCAAATTGGTCATAAGAGTTTCCTCAAACCTAGCCATTTCGTCTCATACTCTATTTCCAACCGTTTCATTAATTCATTAGGGATGGCATTAGTTTGGGTTGTTGGGGAGAGGCCAATATTTTGATTATTCCCCGTAGGTACGTCTTGTGGATTTTTAGATGATGTGTTCTGAATAGTAGTCAAGATCATATGTTGGATAACCCTTCCAAAAAAGAGTCTTAACGTGGGTGAGTATTCTAATTGGGTTGTAACCAATCGTCGAATAATCTTTCCTGATCATAGTCTTAAAGTGGGTGAATAATTTTCTCCCACTATGGTCGTTAATTTGTTACCGCAGGACGAGCAACAATAAAAATAATATGCAGTAAAAGAATAAAATACAAAGGAATCTCTTTATATTAATTATTATGGCGAAGAAAAGTGGACAAACTAAGTACAATTTGAGAAAGTAACTGAAAACACTAAATTCTAGACTATTGATGACGTACAAATCATCTCTGGATTTTTCTAATTTATTGTGAATATCTTTATAATAAATAAAAAACTATTTATATATTCTAGACACAACTGTACATGCGTGGGTCTCATCAATATTTGAAGAGATGCTTTCTTTCGGCCATTAAATGTTTCTTGTATCCGATAGATGCCTTCATGGGGTACGTGTCTTTATCTCTGTCTTGGGCTTTCATTCTTCTAGTTTCTAGTGTAGCTTTAAGCATGATGAGTCTTTGGAAATTTGTATCGATTTAGTGCAACGATTGACCTTTTAACTGGCTCATTTGTTAAACCATCAAATGCTTATGGATTGGGCTTTTTAAAAAGATACCATCTTTATTTTTTAAAGAAATTTACATCCTTAAAAACTCAATTTTGTTGAATTATTATATGGGTTTAGATTGCACATTGCATACAAATATGATCAGTTACGGGCCACCTATTTTGGACTATTAGGCATATCTTCATACTTATGAGACCCTTTTGTGCTATTGAAATTAATTTCACAAGATATCCAATACTTAGACTACTTAAAAATTCAAAATCTATTAAAATTTTGAATTTATGTGTTAACAATACTATAGGCTAATTATGAATGTCATACATAGTTAATTACTCCCTTGTATTCCCTTTGCGAGTCCTTTTAAGTTATGATTTTATTCAAAATATAAGTCATTTTAGACTATTTTTAACCAAATTTCCTAAAATACCCTTAACCTATCACTAATTGCTAAATATTTTTATAACATGTGTTTACATTGATTGAGAATTAGTTGGTAGAAAATTTTAAAAAAAAAAAATGTAGGGGAAGTATAATGAATGTAACATAGTAATGTTATACATTTTTTAATTACCGTGTATAGTCCTAAAATGACTTACAAATTGAATAAGGGAGAGTAACATTTAGGAGGAGTACACAATTACATTTCAACCCAACATTTTACACAATCTACCCTTTAGGAAAGAAATGCATTAACAGGTTAATACCTTTTAAAGAGGAGTGGTTGGTGACTTCTTATAATTCCTTCAATGACCCTATTTTCCTTTCATTATATGACTATACGGAAAATTACAACCATTACATAAGAGACCTATTTTTAAATCTCATCGTATCAACCCAGTTCAGCGATATTAAAATACTGGAATTTGAGAGTAAAATCCCCATCCCCACCAAAGTATGGCTGTTTTAATTTGAGAGTAATTTGAGAGTTCAGGCCCCCAATAGCAAAAAAATTTTAAATCACTCCATGTTTTGATTTAAGTTATAATGTTTTAGACCCAATATCATTTATACCAACCTTTTAGAATTATAGATGATATATATCAATGATAAACTCCAAAGTTTTGCTTTATCTCAAATGTATATATCACAATGATATATGATATATACCAATATATGATAAAATATATCCCAATGTATGGTAACATCTATACCATCTATGAACTATCAATATACTAAAAAGTGATTAGCAAATACCTTTTCAAAATATGGAGTAA
>MAYD01380233.1:0-16610 GCA_001909325.1 Ruellia speciosa
AAAAAAAAGTATATGTCAGCATAATTTATTAATTTTCACACGCAAGCGGAGGTACTTGGCTTACTACTGTAAAAAAATTTGTTTTGGCAGAAAATAAATTCAAAAATATCGATTCAGTAAAATAATTTGATGAACATTTTCCATTCAACGTCTGGATAATCCAACAATTATAAACTTTATTTAAAAAATTCCCCGGATAATCCACAGAGTGGGATCCACAAAGACGCGCTACCGGTGTGGATTGACAGGGGAGTTATGATCCCGGGACCCCCCAAGAACCCCCACCAATAACAATCAAACTAGTATGCTTCAATGGAGAAATATCTCAAGGCTGAAGCTGGCTCCCAACATCCCTTTAGTTTTCGAATTCTTCATTTCTTGCCATGCCCACACACCACTTACTATAATCGCCCTCAATTCAAGATAAATTCTATTTATTATTTTTTTTCCTTTTTCACCCGTTTGGAAATTCTTGATTTCATTTTGACGCCCCGCGACAAAGACTTCTTCCAGGTTTGATTACAGAGGAAGAGTGGACGAGAGTTTCTTTTCAGTCTTTTGGCTTCGTATCCTCACATGTTTGATGTACTTAACCTGAATTCTCGCATTTGCTGTCTTGTCCGTATGTAATCATGTCCCAAAAGTCTTTAGGTAAAGGACGGTATTTTTTCGAGTACAACATCAGCATCATCAGCATGACGTTTCTGCAACATCTGATGAGTTTCTTGAATGTGGAGAAGATTTAATTCTCCGCGGTTGATATTTGCGGGTTTGCCGTAAGTCCGTTCGTCATTTGTTTTTGAGGGGAAACTCAATTGACTTAGGCTGACGGGCATGCATTTATGATTGGAGATTTATGAACAACAAACAACAAGTTGGTTTTTTTGTTTTTTACAGTATTTGATATTCTGTCTTGCCTGTGCACATGGAATTTGTGGGTAAAGTTTAAAGGTTTTTCGAAATAGGGCTTCTTGAGACTGCACTCAATTGTCTGCGCCGTTCTCTTTTTGGGTTTACAGTCGTTTTGGGGTTTGGGTTTGTGGGTTGAGGTGTTCTTGAATTCTGAGTTTCTGTTTCTTAATCAAGGGTTTATTCCAAAACGGACTATTTGTGTGGCGCCGTCTTTGTTGGTTTCTGTGGGTTTCATACTTTTAATGGTTTCGGAGGGATTGATTCTGGAATGGTTTTCTAGGCTTTGATCACTCCCAAGGCAGTTTGGAGAAAGGGTTTTGCATTCTGTATTGTTAATCCGCTTGGTGATTCATCAATTGGATTTTGCTGATTTGTGCATCATCTAGGGCTTGGGAAATTTCTTGTGAGGTGATTCAGTGCCGAAAACGGATCAATGAAGAATAGGAGGACTCGGAGGAGGGTTCTAACGAAGGGCAGAGGTGAAATGAGTGAAATGGCTGGTACTGAGATTGAAAATGTGAGTTTGGATCAGAAAGGGGTGGTTGATTGGACCAGCTTGCCTGACGATACAATAATTCAAATTTTCTCATGTCTGAACTACCGGGATAGAGCAAGCTTTTCGTCCACCTGTCGGACATTGTGGAGTGTGGGTAAAACTCCATGTCTGTGGAAAGAATTGGATCTTCGGTTCCACAAGTTTGATGCTACAGCTGCTTCGTCACTTGCCTCTCGCTGCGAAAAGCTTGTGCAACTTCAATTCCGTGGTCATGAATCTGCTTCTGCCGTCATAAATCTTCAAGCTAGGAATCTACGTGAGATTAGTGGCGACCGCTGCCGGAAAATGACCGATGCTATGCTTTCAGTGCTTGTAGCCCAGCATGAGGCATTGCAGTCCATTTATCTTGGGGAATATTGTGAAAAAATCAGTAGTAATGCTGTGAAAGCAATTGCAATTTGTTGTCCAAAACTGCAGAAGCTTTGTCTTGTAGGCATCCGAGAAGTGGATGCAGGTGCGATCAATGCTCTGGCAGAGACTTGCCCGAATTTGACAGATATTGGGTTCCTTAACTGCCAAAGGGTGGATGAGACGGCCCTGGGTAATGTTGCATCTCTTCGCTTCCTCTCAGTTGCTGGGACAACAATTATAAATTGGGATGTGGTTCCACAACAATGGAGTAAGCTTCCGAATCTGATAGCCCTGGATGTCTGTAGAACATATATCACACCTGTTATTGTTGCCAAACTCTTTTCATCTTGCCCCAGTTTGAAGGTACTATGTGCATTTAGTTGTCCGTCAATTGAGTTGGATCACAGTTCTACTGCCTCTGATAGAAAGCTCGGAGGTCAAGTGATACTGGCCATGTCCACCGATATTTTGAAAGGACTAGCTACCTTGTTCGGTGATGCACCAAAGAATATTCAGAATGTTTTCCTTGACTGGAGGAATTCCAAAGCCGAGGATAAGGGAACTTGTGAGATCATTACTTGGCTAGAATCGGCCATATCCGCTTCCCTTCTACATGCTGCTGAAAATGATCCGCCTGGTTTCAATGATTTCTGGCTCAACCAAGGCACAGCTTTGTTGCTTAGTTTCCTTCAAAGTCCCCTGGTGGAAATTCAAGAAAGAGCTGCAGCAGCACTTGCTGGTTTTGTTGTACTTGATGAGGAAAGTGCCAGTATAGACACCAGAAAGGCTGAGGCAGTTGTGCGAGATGGTGGCATAAGCCTTCTCCTTAACCTTGCTGGGTCATGGAGGGTGGGGCTTCAGGCAGAGGCTGCTAAAGTAAGATATCTGGAATTGGTGCTTGATTGATCTGTTTTCTTCATCTTTCTTTTGAAGTTCAATTGGCTTATTTACTTATCCTTGCCATCATTTCGTAATCTTGTTGCCAGGGTAAACTGGTTAAATAAACCGTCTTGTGGCGTCTGTTAATCACTTATTTCATACTGAAATTGTTTAAATTCATATTACTTTTGAGTGTAGGCCTTAGCAAACTTATCCGTGGATCCTAATGTTGCCAAAACTGTGGCAAATGAAGGTGGAGCCAGTGTTCTTGTAAATCTTGCTGGGTCTGACCACAGATTGGTTGTTGAAGAGGCTGCTGGGGGCCTATGGAACCTCTCTGTTGGAGAAGAGAATAAGGTTCTTGTTATTACTCATGCTTTACATTCCACGTTCATATCATTTCCCACTAAAACTTCAGAAGTAAAATAAAATACACTCTAGGATGTCATTTTTGAGGCTGGTGGATTGAAGGCTTTAGTTGATGTTATCGTGAAATGGTCAAATTCAAACATTGGGCATGGAGTACTGGTATGTTCCTCAGGGCACATGCATATCTATCCTATATTTTGGGTTTCATGGAATTGAACTCCATCTAATGTAACATTCGAGTATGTGTTTGTTGAATTTTTGATTGATTTCAGGAGCGTGCAGCTGGTGCATTGGCAAATTTAGCTGCTGATGAGAAATGCAGTCTGGAGATTGCTTCTGCTGGTGGTGTGCATGCCTTAGTTACGCTAGCTCGAACTAGCAACATTGTAGGAGTTCAAGAGCAGGTTATGTTCTTACATAATAGAGTGATAAAGAAGAAATGTCTGGTATTAGTTTAACAACATTGTTTATTTGGACTATTATCGAACAAACAATTAGGCTATTCCTCCATTTTGATTAACAGCTGGCACCCACCACTTGGCACTCTCTTTTGTTACTCTTTCCTTTAGTCCTGGCATGAATCACTTATTACTGTTAGGCAATTTGGTCATGGACTCTGATGTCTTTGTAAAAGAACTAACAGCTGAAATATCTTTGATTGCAACACCCAACACCACAAAATGTTTCCATAATAGTCTATATTTTCAATGCATGGTCCAATGCGGTGAGATCAGTTGGCTATGCACTGTCGGTTTATATGTGTCATGACACTGATTCTAATTATTTACAGAAGCTATATGTTTCCAATGCTAATAGTCTCCCCTCTAGTACTTGTCCCCTAAGGTATTGCATAATGCTGATCTGCCTTACATATAGAGTTGCACATTTAAATTGAATAATTTAGAAGTACATTTTGAGTTTGGTTGGTTTCAGGATTGGTTTTACATCATATGGGTTCGCAGGCCACAGGGTATGGCAAATGATATTGCTTTGCGCTTATTGTTTCATTTCCAAATTATTCTTTATAGTGAATGATTTATTTTGTGTTGGAAACAGAACAAGACACTTGGCTTTAGATTGATTGGTAAAAGCTTACTTGAGATCTATTCAGTAAACACAACAAATCATGCCTGAACACCTTGAAGCTCAGATTGATTATGACAAAATATGTTGGTTGCGTTAGTCAGTAAAACAATGACAGTGTATGTATGGAAAAAAAAATCAGGTTACTTGAACTTAAATTGAGCTTGACTTGGGTTAAAAAGTTACTCTGAACTTGATTTGATAACAATCTAAGCGAGCCCAACTCTGTTCATTTACACCCTTCTAGCACTTGCTCTTAGTGTTTCAGATAGGGGTTCCTATCATGTATCTTGTTCCCTTTTTTGCATCTTAAATTTGTGTTTTCTATTCTAGCTTGTGCAATATTTTCTAGGCATGTCATTTTATGTGTCTGAAGATATTCCTTGAAATGTTTTTGAAATATGATGCTACTTACCCACTGCTTCTACCACTAATGCAGCATTTGATGAGAAAAGAGACAGCGCGAAATCCATAACCATCTGTTTGATCATCATTGAATTGTTGTACAGGCTCCATAACCATCTGTTTGATCATCATTGAATTGTTGTACAGGCATGTCGAGCAATAGCAAATTTGGCAGCTCATGGTGATAGAAATGGCAACAATGCTGCAATAGGACAAGAGGAAGGAGCTCTGGAAACACTTGTTCAACTTACTCATTCTCCTTGTGAAGGTGTCAGGTAGTCTTTACTTCTTTTGCAAGAACTAAATCATTTGATTTTATTAGAGATTTTGCAAGAAGAATGTCATTGCTGCTAGTCTTTGCACACCATGGGATGCTTTTGGGAATGAAACTTACATGATTGTTGACGTGCTGATGTATAGGCAAGAAGCTGCAGGTGCTTTATGGAATTTGTCATTTGAAGAAACGAATCGAGAAGCAATTGCAGCAGCAGGTGGAGTTGAGGCATTGGTATGTCCATAAGATGCTTGTTCTTATATATCACTGCTAAAATGTTCCTTGATATCTTTGCTATTTAATTATTGTGATTACTAATTTATGACAAGCAATCACTCTCTTTTGGTGACCTCGCTTTGTGTGAGCACAACAAAATGATCCCCTTGCTCCACCATCTCTATGTTTTTCTATGTTTTATGATATGATATGTGCAAGAAAACACCCAAAGGTATTTCAGAAAATTTCACTAATATGAGGTTTACATAAAGAATCTGCTTTGAACCCATAGCCATTTGTTTTAATCACTGGCAAACATGCTAAACACCTACAAAATGTTATCCCGGCATGCATATTATTTGCAGATGATATTGTTTCTAGTGAAGGAGTCAATGGATGGATTAGAATTGAAAGATTTACTATAAGTTTAAGGTAAAATGGAATATATGGAGCTCTCACTTTAGATAGAATTAATGATGGATAATTGTTTAAATTTGAGGGCAAGAACTAAAAATAACTAGAACGTTGAAGTATTTAGGATCTATTCTTCAAGATAACGTGGTTATTAGAATTCAAACATGTCCCGAAATAAATGGAGAAATGCTTCATTTATATTTTATGATTGCCAAATTCCTCTTTGATTAAAGTGAAAATTTATAGAGCTTTTGTAAGACCAAGGAAGCTTTAGGCTATATAAGAGCGATCATGAACCAAAAATGAGGGTGGGAGAAATGAGAGTGTTAAGATGGATGTATGGTTATAGCAGAATAGATAACATTAGTAACAGATTACATATGCATTAGACATAAAATAGAGAACACCAATAGGTCAAGGAATAAGGAAATATGTCTAAAATAGTTTGGTCATGTTTCTAGGACACCCCTGGATGTCTTAATATGATGAGTAGAATGTAGAGGCTCATCCATTCATATTAAAGAAGTAGAGGAAAACCTAAAATATAGGAATGAAATTATTAAAGGAGATTTTTTATATTTAAATTTGAATGAAAATATTTGTGTGGACTCATATAGCTGACCTCACATGATGGGATGAAACTTAAATGATAATTTTACTTACTGGATGGCAAATGTCGATGGTATTACAATGATATATCTGTGTCTTCATGCTCTAGTACTCTGCATTACTGATTCTGATATTCTTGTTAGTTGCATCACAATGATAATTTCCCATTGATTTTCCTTCATGTTTATAGGTATCGTGTTTATTGATATTCATGTTCAAGTAGTTTATGTTCTTGCACACAAATGGTTGTGCTTATCATCAGCATTGCTGAAATGTCTGCTCATCTTTGTATTCTGTGGAGTCCTTGGACTTTCTGGCCATGTTCTCTAGACGATTCTGCTCAACTGGATGACATATGAAACACAATTTTAGTTGCCTGAAGTGGGGTGTATGGACTGGACTAGTATATATTATATATACTAGGGGTTTTAAATAAATTCTTGATATTTATCTTGATATTTGTGGCTGAGATAAACAGTCAAAAGAATTTGTTTTGGATTTAAGCAGCACTCTATGGGAGGGATGATACACACAAGTTTTCAGTGCTTATGCAAGAGCAACATAGTACTTTTGCAAATAAGTTTTTGGCTTAAATTCGTTTATATGCTTTATTTCTATGTTAGAATAAATACTCCTTGTCATCATGACCCATATAGCGTAGACTATATCTATATGAGGGGGAATTACATATACATAAATATTGATGATATATTTCTCTAGCAAAGCTTTTGAGTGATGTGATTCTACATGGAATTAATCGGAGGAGTTTTGTAGTCACATGTTACTCACACGTTTTCAATGATTATTTGAAAAAAGTTTTTTTGGCTTAAATTCGTTTATATGCTCTATTTCTATGTTAGAATAATACTCGTTGTCATCATGACCCATATAGCTTATGCTATATGTATATGACGGGGAATTACATATACATAAATATTGGTAATATATTCCCGTAGCAAAGGTTTAAAGTGATATGGTCATTCTACATGGAATTAAGCGGAGAAGTTCCATAGTTAAGTCCCTAGTTGTTACGGCGGATATGGCGGTCAACAAAGACCGCCACATCGTGTTGACACGCCATGTGGCGGCGCAAGGGCTGGGCTTCAAACGTGAAGGGCGCGATGGCAATGGCCTCGGCAAGGGAAAGAGAGGCTGAGCACATCTGGTCCACGACAACCTCAATATCCTTATCATTCCAAACACGTTGACTGCTTAGTGGTGCGGCGCATCAGGACGAAACCGGAGGGAGAGGGTGTTGGATTTAGATGCAATGAGTTGGTTGGGTTTTGGAAACAGCCGATGCTTTTGAATGAGATACAAAAATATATACATACAAAGATTGGCCAAGGCCAGATTGGGCCAAATCTAGTAGCCTATACACTCTAGACGTGACTAAACCACGACCTAACCCCAAATTTTTTAAAAACCCTATTATATTCCACATTGTCTCCATGGTAGCAATGCAATCGTGGTATGGTAGTCCACAAATGTTGCGCCGCGACAACCCATCATGACAATCATGTTCGAGGCTTTTGTTATCTATTATAAAAAGTTATGAGACATGTAAGTTGTTGTGAAATAGAACGCTCCCAAAATTCGAAGGGAGTGTGATAGAATTAAATATAAAATAGTGCATATTAGCAACTAAAGGTTTTGGTGAATTTTATTGTATAATAAAATTATGTTCACCAAGCAATACCTACATATGGCTCCTTGTTAATTATGATGTCGCTCATGTGGAGAGAAACATTTAAACCCAACTTTAGTGTTGTTCATAGAATATATTCCCATGTCTAGATTGGGAATAAAAAATTATGTTGTTTGACCTTTCGGGGAATGGAACTAAGGGTCTCCCACTATCAAAATGATAATGTATATTTTAATGGAATTGCTAAGCCATTGGTTTGAAGTGGCTTTTAATGAGGAAGGATGGACGAGAGCTTAGTTCATGGAATGGCCATTGTTGGCAAGCTTGTAGGTGTTTCAAACTATTATGAATGACCATACCACAAAAGAATACATATGACAGTAGACGAAGGGAGATCAACACACCCCTAAAGCACTTACGTTTTGCTTGCCGCCACAACCTAACTTGCAGGAGATTCAACAAAAGTTGAAAGACATCCATCTCGTTTGTACTTTGGATACCAATAGAACCATCGAGGACCTAGAAGTCGATCACTGATCCAATTTGAGAACTTCTATGGGATAGACCTCAATAGAAAACTAAAAGAGTAACGGCAGCAAGTGATAGGCATGGGAGAAAAACCTATTGGCTAGTGATTGTTTTTTACAAAGAATTTGAGTAATCACTTTAATGAGCGTCAATCTAACTGTTGCATTGTTGCCTTTCCACTCATATTAATTCTAGTCCCACAACATTCAATTCAAGCATACACAGTCTTGAGTGCATTAATGAATATATGCAAAAAAATCAATGCTCTTGTATCGAATTCCTATATAAAAATGGCAAGAAAAGGAGTGGAAGAACTTTAAATATAAGATTAATGCCTTATTCCTTCTGTGTCTTCTCAATATTACTAAAAAGCGCTCCCGCATTGTCCAAACTAGAAAGTTGAGTTTATGGTTTTTATGGTCTCCGTTAATGCAAAGAGTGCTAAAAATGTGTTTTCCTTGTGCTCTTGAAAATGCATAGTCAAGGATGGAGGGGAGCTTTGTTCATGGCAAAGCCATTGTTGGCATGCTTGTAGATGTTTCAAACTAATATGAATTTTTCATAGAGAATTTGAGTGGTCACAATGAGTGTCAATCCAACCGATATATTGTTGCCTCCTACTTTCTTTATCTATCTCGTGAGATTCCTTAATGGTTAACACGCTATTTAAGTTGTGTCAATTTCTCAAGGTCATTAAAAAGCTTTGAATAGAAAGAAAACAGAAAAGACGCGAAACCACAATTTAAAATCAATACCCCGCAATGATAAATCAAACTATATTAATTTTAGCTCTGTGACATTCAATTCAAGTATTCATAGCTTTGAGTACCCGAATGAATACACACAAAATCAATGCTCTTGTGCTGAATTCCTACATAAAAATGGCAATGAGAAGGGGAGGGGGGAAGAACTTTAAATACAAGATTAATGCCTTATTCCTCTAGTGTCTTCTCTTTGTTACTTAAAAGCTCTTGTGCATTGTCCAAACTAGAAAGTTGAATTTATGGTATTTATGGATTCCATCACTTCAAGGAGCGCTAAAAATATGTGTTTCCTTGTGCCCTTGAAAAACCATAGTCCAATCATGTAAGGCGTCGTATGCCACTAGGCCCAACCTTTGATTCTTTCGGTTGGAATTTTCCACGTATTGATCTCAATCAATATAAAGTATAAACATTCATGAGCCTTTGCAATTTTTCCCAATTGCATTGATAAAAAAATCGAGGGCGAGGAAATTTGCATTAATTGATAACTCCGTCATCCGTGCTGTGTCAGGAAATCCTTTTAAATCCGTTTTCCCTTAAATGTCATACGCTTGAATGCATTTTTCGTGCAACTTCCTATAATATACTTCTCCTTTCTGCAATAGATGTCCACCGTTTTAGACTGTTTCGAAATTCTTCTCTAATTACCATAAATGATAACTTTGATTACCTTATTAATAAAATACTTTCATTCTCTCTTTCCATCAAATCATAATACTCCTTTTCTTTCTCCATCCACTAATAAATACCATATTTCTCTCTCCATCCACTAATAAAATATTGCATTTTCTCCCCATCCACCAATAAAAACAATAAAAACAGAGGTAGTACAAGTTTGGATTGATTAGGCTTTTTATTAAACCAAATTGAACTTAAATTGTATGGTAAAATCTTAGTATACTAGAAATTTGGATTAAGAGCTATTTGGATGACATAAAATAAAGCACCAGCTAAAGGCTAAAGGCCAAGCAACCAAATATATTTAAAATGCCCCTTTTTTTTAAAAGCCAAACATAAAGTACTTACCAAAAGCCAGACCAAATGGATGCAAGATTTGTCCCGTAGGGATAAATGGCACCTCAAGTCTTTTTCTCGTTACTGTAGAAATGATCTAATATGCTTTAGAAAATTGGCAATGTAGCATTATAGAAATAGACATTATAATGCAAACAAGAAAATGAACTAAGAAAATGGACTAAGCTTCCATTTACCACTAGTTACTCTATCTACGGTACAAATGTTTGCATTTAGTCAATGGAAATTTGCATATTGAACATCAAACCAAAACTTTTGGTATGTTTGATTTGGTAATTTCCTCAACTCTTTTAGAGGGTGTTTGGCTGGCAATTTTTTGAACTACTTTGCAAACAACTTTTAACTAATTGACTTGTTCACATTGCTAATAGTGGCGTTTGGTAAATAGTTTTTACTTTTTAGTCTTGGAAACTTCAATTGAAAAGAACTTACCATTTTGAAACATCTTTTAGTTTTTTTTTATATGTATATTTGATAGATTTTTTTTCATATTTATACCACGAACAACTATGTTAATATAAAGTTATAAACCACTAATAGTCAAACCAATTAACTAAATTAGCTATCTGTTAATACTATGATGATACTAATTTCCAAACACACTCTCAGTATATGTTCAATAATTCAATAATTTAAATTCTTTTAACTAAAAAGAAAGTAAGATTTGTATTAAGAATTCTAAGGATTGGATGACATTTTCGGGGGGTTCTTCCTAATTTTTTTTTTACAGAAAACACCATAATCTCACTTATGACGAAGACATCTCACCCAAAGAAAAAAATAATCACTTTTCCAAATTTTCATATTCTCCTTACCACATTTCACACTTTCTAATACTTCAATTTTCTCTTCTGATAATTTATTGCTTGGTAAATAAATATTTTCAATATGATCTTTGAATGAAGATCAATTTTTTTGTTTTTTATATTTAGACCAATATAATATGTAAACTAATAATTTATGTAATTTATTTAATATACAATCATTTTCAAGTAGTATATAAAATTTATTTAACATAAAATCATTTTCAAACAAAATTCTATGATAAATTATTCTAATTCATTGTTAACATTCAATACATGACATTCCAACATAATCATTACATTTTGTCCTCATTAACACTACTTATTCACGCTCTAGCGTCCAATTTTTTCTAAAACATTTTTATTGCACCTTTTCTCAAATTTATTCCTAAATTTTCTCCTAAATACCATCCAGGAGTAGCCATAAATTGCTATTTTCACATCTTATTAATGAACACTATACATTATAGTTTTGATATTTCATTTTCAATATAAATTTTATAATCATCAAATATATATAATATAGTTTATCATCACAATGCTGCTCGTCCCAAATTGGAATTAAGGAGGAGGAATGGGTTAGGTTGACAACTAACGTAAAACTCTTATCAATGAATTAATATTTTATTATAATAAAATATTTTTATTAATGAATATAGGATGCGATTTTATTGTGTAAAAAATAATATGACGAATTAGAAGATTGAACAATTGCATCTAAATTTTTATCCTAAATTTGAAACAATTATCCATGTGAAGGGGGTCTAGAACAAATGGAAATTAAATATAAGCATGAGGTAGCCATTTTCCACTTTTAAAGAAATTATTTATATGGAATTATAAGTATGCCTTTGGTAGTTGAATTTTGCCAGCTTTAAGGGTTCCCACAATAAAAAAGTGACTTGTCGTTTCTGGATTCATTCACTTCCTGTTCCTGCCTTCAGATAATCTTCGTTAATATCGCACTGTGTATCTTATGAATCCAATACCATGTGTTTCTGGTTCTATTAGGGAAATTCTAGGAAAGTTGATTCTTCAGTTCATGTCTGTTTTAAGCTTTTCCCTGTAACAGCTGTCCAAATTTATAATTCTGTTTAACTACCTAGAACTGAATTTTCTAAATCAAGGTTCAATTTCCTTTTATTTATTATTTTACTAAAACAATGACATTGCCTGCTGCTTTTGAGGGAAATTTATGAGCTTACCAAAGACTTTCATCTGATCATTTCTCGCCTAAATTTTAATTCTGTAGTCATTGAGATGACAGAGGACATTGTATTTATATTGTCATTGTGTGATTATTATCATCTCCTGGGTGAGGAAATGACTTGTTTCCTTATTTTTAAAAGACTATGGTTTCTGTTGAAGCAATTAATGTTCAATTGAAATAGATGTGCATCAGTGCAAGACATGTGACACTGTTCGATGCAATTTTCCCATTATATATATATTTATATATTGCTTGAGTATTACACCATGGAAGTTATCATTGAAGACATTAGAATTTGCTTTATTTGTGTACTGGAAAATTTCGGCTTACTAAGTGTTCCGTTTCTTTATTTTCACTCTGCTGCTTAGGTTGCTCTAGCACAGTCTTGCTCAAATGCCTCTCCCGGCCTTCAGGAGAGAGCTGCCGGTGCTCTATGGGGATTGTCCGTGTCAGAAGCAAATAGGTATGAATGAATCTTACAATTGTTTGTGTGCTATTTCTCTTTTCTGAGTCAGCGTTGTTTTAAGTTTTGGAAATTCTATATATATGGTTCATGATACCCAATGCACAATTCATTTAGATGCATCCATAGCGGTATTGTGAATCTGGTATGTAGATATAGATATCAAGCCTGTATTGATTTAGAAAATAGCTCAATTATAGAGCATCACTTCTGTGTATTAATTGGGCCACCTAACCAAATTGAAGAGCTAAGGTGCTTAGAGAGCATCATCAAATTTGATTGCCATTCTTGTTCTTGGTTGGGTACACCTCCCAGGGGATGTTTGCCTTAGTGATTGAATGTTGGATAGTGTACTAAGTCATCTTAATTATCTTTGATCTTGAAATGACCTTTTACTTTTTGACATCCATATTTTCTTTGTCCAAGAAGCATTGTCAAGCCATTGATTCTAAGACCTTATCACATTTCCTGACATGCACATATGGTATCAAACCGGACATTTTTATTCTATGTTTCTCCCTTTCACCTCTTTGAAGAAAGATAGTCACATCTATATTTTTTGTGTGTACATTTTAATGTTCTGAAACAACTCATCTTTGGCTCACAATTTGAACTTTTAAGTTCATTGTAGTACTGATGGAATTGAACTGAAAAAACAAGTTGTCTTGTTAAGATGACTTGTACTTCCCTAATACCTATAGAAAACTTTTTAGTCACCTCTGAGACACCTCCCTCAAGAAAGTGTAGGTACATCTATTGCCTATGAGCACACAACCCATTGATAAATAGAACAGTACAGTTTGAGTTATGGGGTATGCTGCCCGCATCTATAGACCATTTCTCTGTGAAATGCAATAATCATAGCTGACTCTGTTACTAAGCTTTCCTGTGTGGCTCTTCTACAATGCTCTGGAAAACCACAAGATACTGCTCAATGTATTGCATTACTATGGCTTGGAAATAATGATAATATAATTTATCTGTTCTTAGATGATTGGAATTGAAAATAGTGGCCTGTATGTTTCAGCTGTCTAGTTTATTGAAGTAATACCTGCCCGGGATCATTCCAGCTGAAGAGAAACAAAAACATTAAACCGTAATTGCAGTACAAAATTAGGCCATAATATTGCAGTCACATTATCAGTACCCAGCTTGATTTTAGTGGTGTGCATAGTTGAGGTTAATAAATAGGCAACCATAAAGTCAAATCGGTTTTATACTTTGTTAGCCGTCATTTTTGCATGATCAATCAAACTTGAAACTTATATTGGTTTTTCGAAATACATGGACTATAATGCTCATGTTTTTTCGTTAGTAGCATTGCTATTGGGCGAGAAGGAGGTGTGGCACCACTAATAGCATTGGCACGATCTTATGTTGAGGTGAGTTTATTAATGTCAATACAATCTGTTGAACTCGTCTGTTGATTTCTCTTTTATGCACCCTAAGAATGGCATTTTTGTCTCCTGATATATGCATACATATACATAAATACATATGTATGTATGTATAATAGGTTTTGAGTTGATATTGATATGTGCTTCAACTTTCAGGATGTACAGGAGACAGCTGCAGGAGCCCTTTGGAATCTTGCTTTCAACCCTGGAAATGCTCTCCGCATTATTGAATTTGGAGGGATTCCTGCCCTGATACAGATTTGTGCTACTTCTGTGTCAAAATTGGCAAGATTCATGTCTGCACTGGCACTTACCTACATGTCCGATGGAAGGTAATTTGTTCTCCTTGGATTCTTGCTTTCAAACCTACCCATAGTAATTCAATTGTCTTCTTTGAAGGCTTTGCTGTTTAGTTTACCCCTATATGTACATCAATGTATAGTTGCTCTCAGCATGATAAGAAATTGATTATGTGCAACCCAATGTTAGCATAAAGTTAGCTATATCAGCACCGGAGAACAAGTTTGATGTGAACTGTAACTGTTGAAGATATTTGGGGTGTGAATTGCACTATTTTCTTTGGAGCCACGCAAATAGTTCACAGTGCAACCTGATTAAGCATAACATACCTATGTACCTAAATGTCACTGTTTTTGCACATTTGATGCCTTCGGGTGCAAACCATATGTTCTCTTTTGTTCATCTGTGCTAATTGTTAATATTAATTTGCGGGAAGCTGCTGCTGAATCTTTCTTCTCCTTTTCAAATGAAATTCTTTAATGGTAATTTATTGGTCTATTAATGTATTCAATGGCGAGGCTCAATTAGATGCCCACTTTGATGAGTCTTTCGTCATCTGCATAACTGATTTGGTTTGATTTTGGGAGGGATTGTTCTTAGTTTTAGAATTTAAAACCAGAATGTGTGCGTGTGTGTTCAGGATAGATGAAATTGCCCGCAGTTCATCTGGAGATGTAAACATAGACAGCATTAAAAGAATGGCTTTGGATCACGTCAAGGCCTTCTTGGAGACATATTGTAATCTTCAGGCTTTGACAGTTGCTGCAGTGTCGTCTTCCCCCAGTGCACTCGTACAAGTTGCAGAATCCATCTACATTCAAGAAGCAGGGCTTCTGAGATGCAGGTTCTCTCCCTCTCTCCCCCTCTCTCTCTCTGAACTTTGGTCTTTAAGTTACAAATTGGGTCCCCTATTCCTGCATATTTTTGTGAACATCAATTCAGTGTAAGAACCTTTGCACGATTGATGTGCATTTGTGTACGCTACTGCATCGTACATGTATGTTAATCTTTTGTGAATGTCAACACCTTAAAAATATTTGATGGCTTGCCTTAGGCATTTGGGCATTTGGCATTTCTTATTTCTCAGTACTATCCCAGAATTTCATTTTTCTTTCTTGCTATGTCTTTGCCCAGTGGGAATGAGCTTGGGAGATTCATCGCCATGTTGCGAAATCCTTCCACCACACTGAAGGGATGCGCAGCCTTTGCTCTGGTTCAGGTACACATCATCACTCCCCCTACCTCCCGTCTTCAAATTCGATCACCATTTTAATTCCAATTGTCCCTGCAGTTTACTACCGCTGGTGGCCGGCATGCCATGCTTCACACCAGTCTCCTGAAAAATGCCGGAGCTCCAAGAGTCCTGCGTGCAGCTGCAGCTGCATCAGGCTCCTCTGTGGAGGCCAGGATCTTTGCGCGGATCGTGCTAAGAAACCTGGAGCAGGTCGAAGCAGGGTCCTTGGCTGGAACCAGTGCAGGTGCATCGTCTGGGTGAATGATCTTTTGAGCTTCCAACTTGATTGTTGGATTAAAAACAATTTGACTAAGTAATGCACCTTTCCCTCTGCAGAAATAATTCACCTTGCAGAGCCTTTCTGTTCTGTTTTGTTTTTTGTTTTTGTCCCTTTTAAAATGACTTCTTGGGACTCAACAGTTCAATGATATACTATATATAGACTTATAGAGGGTTGGGAGTTGGACAAATACATAATAATCACATTACATATATACAGTTGGAACAATTTTAAATTTGCTTTTGAATTTATATTGAATTGGGTAGTGTGTCAACAATTTAACAATGGAGTACACATCACTTGGCAAAAGCTTCCGCACAATTCAACAAAAGGATTTCAGCCTCTCTTATGACAATGCAACGAAGTTCTATTGTTGAATCGTGCCGAGGATGTTGTTGATTAGTGTTGAGCTTGTTGCTTAATTGATTGCTAGCTCATGATGTGTAACAAAATGCAATGCGAGTTTCTATTTGAATTGAATGTTAATTGGTACTCCGTTATAATATGGGATGAATACAAAGATTGAATCTACTTGGATAAGTGTTAAATTTAAAATAAATGAAATTATTTTTAATTTTAACAAATATTTGAGGTTATTTTTTTCATTCAGTAAAAATAAATAACAATTAAAATGGATTCCATTTTACATACTTCATTAATATTTAAATTAGAACCATTAAGTTAAGTGCTTAATGGCTTGCCAATTGTGTCTTTAGACGGCTAACATATCCTTCCTCCGTTTTTTCATATTGTCTACTTTTTCTTATTGGATTTTTTTCTTATAATTGTTCACTTACTCTGTTGGATAAGTTTTTTCCTCATTAATTAATAAAATATTTAATTTTTTTCTCTCCATCAAATCATAAAATTCATTTTTTCT
>MAYD01381177.1:0-11946 GCA_001909325.1 Ruellia speciosa
AGGCCTTAGTGTCGGTCCAAGTCAAGGGATAGCTACCACTTGCTCGGTCTCCAACAGGCTTTACCAGATTACATGCGATAATATTTTACATGCTCGGTTCATTTAATGCAAATGACATGACACACATGTAAACACATATAATAGGTATTTCACATAAGACATTTAAGTCATTCAGTACGGATAAAGGCATAGTCATGCGGAATTTAAATACGACTCGTATCACTTAAATTCCTAGACTTATCCTAAGTCCTATGCCACCGATGGGTCTTATGGTTGCCCAGTGTAGTCCGTACCTTTATCAACAGTCTTCTGTATCTCTCTTTAACTGATTAATTCTGAAATCTGATACTGACTGCTGACTGATCTCGCTGTACTGAATTATCTGAAATTTGGCACAACTGAAATTAATTACCCGCGGTAATTGATTTACCCAAGATCACTTAATTAATTTAATTCAATTAAATTAAGTGTCCAATAAATTCATCAAGACCCAATTTAATTTTATTCCTTAAAATTAAATTAGATTGGCCCAATTAAATTTTTTTATCAATTTAATTCTTTAAGGCCCATGTGACAATTTCCAAATTCCGCTCATTCTGCACAGTTTCAATCTCCACAGCTCACTGCCTGTTTCTTTAATTTCCGCAGGAAGCATGTCAATTTGAAACGATTCAATTTCTTGGCATTTTAGCTCATTTTGACTTATGTGCCAAATTCTGCTCATTTCAATCCCATTCACAGCTTGTCCGGATGACTCATCATTTTCATCCATTATTTTAATTTCCCCTTTAACCACTCTCCCGGTTTTGAGGAAACCTTTTTGACTAACATTTGCTTTTCTTCCACTCAAGATCAAATGAGCAAATCATCAAGAACTTGATGAATTTTACCCAAGAACACATGAAGATGGTTATGAACATTCATCAAGATTTTATGTCAAAAATCTACCAAAACAGTTGTTCACTGTCGACGGCCACTGATTCAATAATCTGTCATTTTCATGCATCTTAAACAGCCCATAAGTCGACTGAAATTCATGTCAAATTTTGCCCAAAATCTGAAATCGAGAGGCTTACCCAAATGACAAATTTCTGGACTGATACAAGAAGACAGACCACTGTTGCTGCTGAATCTGTCAAGAAACGCACACACTGCCATTTTCATCCAAAATCCCAAACTCATCAAAAATGAAATCCAAAAGGTGGAATCATCTTACCTTATCACAAGGATCCCAAATCCGCAAAAAATCTTGAAATCCGACCACGGACGAGCAGTAATCCGAGGCTTGCTATTTTGGGTCTTATGAAGAATTTTGGCAGAGTGTGTTCTGAGGATGATGAAGGTGATAAGAATCACAATCTGACTAAGTCCTCTTTATTTATAGGCAAAGGATCCGATGAATAAGGACCAAGTCAAAATCCTTCAATTGAAATGAATGAAAATTCAATTTCCGCTCATAAAGGTGCCCATGCATGAACAGTAGTTCGGACACACTTAGAAAGCCATAATCTGTCAGACGCCATGCCATGTCCGCTCATTTTCGCGGATTCATGTTTTTGTCCGCTCATTTTTCCGCTCATAATGTGCGGACATTCCGCTCATGTGCGGACATTTTTCCGCTCATTTTGCCTTAGCGAGATTTCTGCTCATTTTCAGCCATCTGCCAATTCCGCTCATTTTGCTCATTTCCGCTCATCCGCGCATTTTACGCTCATCTGCGTATTGTACACTCATTTTGAGCGGACAAACGTGCGGACATTTCTGCATGTGCGAAAATTCTTACGCTGCCAAAATTTTTCTAACACTTTTTCGGCTGAGCTCGTCCTTGCCATTCTGAATCCATTCCATTTGGATTCCTTTGACCTTAATCAATTTAATCTACATCAAATTGACTCTTCTCATCTGAATTTCTGAACGTCGCCCCAAATCCCGTTGGGCTTGGACTGTTCAAGCTCGCTATCGGGCTATGGAAATTAATTCTAACACATTAATTCCATCTTGTTCGCCCAATAATTATTTTTCGCACTCTCGAAATTAATTATTTCCTATAATTAATTTCGCGAAAATTTTTTCCTCATTTTCTGTCGCCGGAATTACTGTAACTGTAACATGTGATGTTACACCCTGACCCGGGTCCGGGCGCCTAATAAGTGGCGCATGGCGCCCCACCTAGGTCTGGGAACCGTCACGTGCGCCCTTGACCGTTCAGATTCCCAATCGCGATTTTCAACTTTTTAATGCAAAAATTACCTCTTCATCGATTGAATCTTTGTTATTTAACATCTTTTATCTTCCGGATAAAAAAATTATAATTTTTCTCAACTTTGGAGAGAGTCGATTGAGAGAGAGTGGGAGAGATTGTTGTAGAGAGCAAATATTATTTTTTGATGTATTCAAATGGGAAGGATAAAAATGTTCAAAGGGGGACGGGGTATGGGAAAACGGGGACGAGTTTATAAATCCAATAAAAAAAAATATAAGTTCAGGAATATAAATCTTAAATGGAATAGAATTTATATTTTTAAAGGAAGAAAGTAGTATGATTGGATTAACATAAATTTTTAGATTTAAATGTTCTTTTCAAAAGAATTTAAACTTATTAAGAAAGTTTGGATATTTAACTTGAATTGGAGAGAATATGTATTACAAAAAAGCAACAAAGCTATGAGTTATTTGTTTTAATAGAATATTGCTTAAAAATAATTATAAGAGAGAATACAAAAAAGAAAATGGTCGGTGGATTCGAAACTCTGACCCTATGCGATGGATCATTGTAGAATGCTTTGTCCGTATTTAAATAAATACTAGTATTTACCTTGTGTGATGCATAAAACATGTAGGAATTCTTATTCATAAGATAAGATATGTAGAATTCTCTATGGGTTGATCTTGTCTGCTTTACCGTTTGGAAAATTATGGAATAAAATCTTCTTTTGCTGAAACAATTTTAAATCACATCCCCGACGCGTTCATGATTAGAGATTGGAGTGAGTAATATATTTGTTCTTCCTGATGAGTGGAGAAAGGGGGCATCAAGAGGAATTATTTGCTATACTCTTGAAGTTAGTGGGGTGCATGGAATTAATTGATGTTTTACTACACATTAATTGATCGACGAATATCTTGTATGGATTTCTTGACCTTTCGAAGTTATAGACTTGGCAACAAAAAGAGATCAATCGGCCAGGGAGAACAAGTTGGTGTTCTTTTCACTATGTGCTTGATGGTGTTTTCACACTTCAACAATTAGTGTTCGACATTCAGTTGTGATTTTGGATGGTAGTGGAGAAGATCGAGTCGTTGCCAAGAGGAGCTTGGCTATAAACTTACTAAACGACCAAGGGGTTGTAAGTGTTTATTTGTTGTAATTGAGTTTATAGGAGACAGCCTATTTTCAATTAATGTTATAGTAGAAATGAACCTGGATTGGTATTTCCAAGTGTAGGCTGGTGAGCCGAACTGGATAAACAAATTATTGTATCATGTTTTTATGTCTTTATTTCGACTGTTCATTTTATGTGTTTGTTAATTGTTTAGACAATGATAAGTCATAATGAGTAAATTGCTCAATTTACCTCACTAAACCCAACAAAAACAACTAGAAAATGATTGTAATGAAGAGTCAACCCTGCTCCATCAAACCCACTACTTTTTTCACCCATCCTTGAAAGAATGCGCTTTACCTTTGTATCCATTGAAACTGTGATAGCGTGCATTTCATTTTCATTTTCACAAAATGCTTGAAGATTACACCTACTAGTGTTCTCTTCCTTAGTCACACTCATTCTCTCACCTCCACCTCTGGCGATGACAATTTGGCATACACTAATCAAATAAAACCCATGAAAACACTTACGCTAAATTTCTTTACACCGTTCACCAACTGCACCCTTCCACGCGCCCCAACAAATCGCTGAAATAGTAAGCCATTGAGATTGTTGCACCCTTTCATCGCCAATACCCAATCTCTCATACGTATGGGAATTCTTCTCCTCTAAGGCAAAGGCAAGAATGAGAAGATACTTGTTTATTTGTTGCAGTAGTATGTTTGTTATAGAGATATGATGACCTTTTGTCTGTAGTATGTTTTGGCACGTTTGTATAATTTTAGAAAAACAATCGATGGGAAACTAGGCGAATGGTTTAGCCTTAATGCCTGAGAATTGAGATAGCCATAAATAATTGAGAAGGGCATCCCTCACAGACTTACACTTTAGCAATTGGCATTTGTGCTTTCTGAAACAGAGAAGCTTATAGATGTGTGCCGGCTAGCCTGGTGGTACATCACAGACATCAAATGTTTCTCTATATTACACTAATGCAGGGGACATACTCATCCATGAGGATTTTCCGCTGCAGCAAGATATGAGCGTAGCGTGGATGCATTCTTTCTAGACAAGGATGGCAACGTTTGCCAAAGCCAAGATTGTGAGGGAGATTTAGGCAGCGGCGGGGGAAGGGGAACTTGGAAATTCACCGGCCGCCTCGGACCACCTGTTCTTGCTGGCTGCTTCTCTTGATTGCAAGCACCTGCTTTTTTCCCACCTCCAAGATGTGTTCCTTTCTTGGTAGCGAAATCATCCATACCAATAAACCTGCTCAAACTACAGTTGAAGATAAACGGCTGAGTCCTTGATTGCGTGTCAACAAATCTTGTATCAGAATCCCGCCAATCCCAACTCTTACTCTCCTCTGATGTCCCACTAATGCTGTCGATGCTTTCATCGAGCTCAGGACAATTATGCAGCTTGCAGGAATTTGGATGAGTCCCGAGACGAGGCTTGGGGTCGGGCACCACAAGCCTATCCCATTCACTCGTTGTCTTGGGTTGTCCAGGAATCTGTTCCCAAAGGAAAGGCACAGCCCCGGGACTCCCAATAGGGCTGGATTTTAGCTGAGACGATGGCATTATAGAGGGGGCATTTTCACCTATGTATCGCCTCACGGATAGAAGTGGTTTGTTGAAATTCAGTTTCTTGTTGTCCATCAAGAAATCTGAAAGAAATGAGAACGCCGTCAAGACTCAAGACTATACGTTACACATACCAAACCTCCCAACATCTCCAGAGACCAGAGGTTGTTGTAAAGGTGCAATCATATCTATTATCAACATCTACCTCTTAAAAAATTGAAGTTATTTCAACATGATTGCTGCACCTATACGGCTAATACTATACCTGTCTATTTGAGTATCGATTAAACACGAAGTAACCAACATATATAAATAAATTAAAAATGTCCCTCCATGCATCCTATAATCTGTATTTGCATGCATCGAATTTCTTGAAACAAGAAAATATGTAGACTGTAGTAATATAAAGTTTATCTTATGCATGGTATGAAAGAACAAGAGAGGATCCCAGAGACTGCACCTTTATTGGCCAATTTTGAGAAGATTAAAAATGTTGGATATGAATGAGGAATGGTATTTGTAAATTGTATGACGATACTTAAATGTAATAATATGGTAATATTAGGAAAAGGGAAAAGTGAGGCCGAGAGAGGGGCGGGGGAATAGAATAAAGCAAGTGTGTAGGGGTATTGCATTGATGATTGATGGGCGTTGGCAGCCAACATTGAACTATCATCGCAGACAAAGGCAAGAAGCCTATTCCTTGTTATCTTCTACTTCTTTCATTCATTCTCATGTTTGTCTTTGCATGTTTAACGCTGCTTAACCACAAAGCATTCAATGTTGCTCATGCACCACCTAACTTTTAATTCATATTAAATATATAACTTTTTCATTCATTTAAACAAATCTCTATTAAAATGCAAACTTATTTAGAATGAATACGCTTTGTGTTAAATAAATAAATATTTTTTTAATCCAAATAAAGGTTTGTTGAACAATGTTGTTGATTGTATTCCAATCAATAACTTAACCAGTCAGCTGTGCATGTGTATACACATAGCTGATAGCTTAGGTTGCTGACTGGAATATTGTTTGGAATTTATGATTTAGTAGTAGGTGCGGTTACGGTGCTACCGCAACTAGTAGACATGGCATCATCTCAATCATTCACTAGAAATACATTCAACCAATGAAAATTATGAATTAAAAAGCTAGATAATAATAATTGTGGAATTTAGCTCAACAAATGATCTAGTATAATTTTACAAATAAAATGTGATATGGTATTATGAAAATATTGGGAGTAGAATGGGAGGAAGCCCTATTATTTAACTACTTAAATTGTTATTGTAGGAAATTCAAAGTCCTTTCATGGAAGATACGTCTTATTAGAATCAATTCTTTACTTTATGGGTATATGATTAAAAATTAAGCCTTGTAAGAATATTAATAGTATCTTTTGTGGCTTTGTATTTAGGTCATCCAATTTTGGATTTTGTGGTGGCAGTTACACAATTTGGGAACAAGGTTAGGCAGACAGGACCCATAAGGCATAGATCAATACTAATTGCCCAAATTTTGGGCATAAAAGTAGTTTGTGATTCAAATTATTAATCACATCAATTTATCATCCAAATTTTACTAATTATTTTAATTTAGCCATTTATTAACAATTTTATTATATTTAGCAAAATATTAGGTTAATATTCCATTAATTGCAATACTCACTATATATATTTAATATAAACTTGATCTAATTAAACTTTTAAAATCTAATTAAAATTCAATTCAAGTATTTTTAATAATAAAAAACCTCAATAATTTTTAAATTCAAATGTTTAATTATTAAAATATATAATGAAATGTAATAGAATTTGACATACAGGTTTTCGCATTATGCTGCTGCAAAATTGCTGCGGCGCTTCCCGATCTCATTTCTTCAGCTTTCAACAACCAATTACGTAATTTAAGCAATCTAACCACATAGAGCAAACTCACTGCAACAATTTGCGATTGTCTGCTGCGGGTATGCAGAACAAAAATTCAAACAACACATCTTTTGCAAATACAAACATAAACACATTTTTATTCATAATTCTACTAAATCCTAAATCCTTACCTTTAATTTTCCAAGTTTTCTTCAATTTCGAAGCCACCAAGATCCCCTACACCTATTACACACACACATTTCATCAAACTCCTAAAATTTCACCACCAATACATAGCTCAAGTATCCCATGAAAATTGTTCTCAAAAAGCCTACCTACAAAAGCTTAAACCAAGTCTCCAAAACCTTTGTCGACTTCTTTTATCAACTCAATTTAACACTACAACCAATTCTTTCCATGCTCAAAACCAGAAACTAAGTATACTAGGATGAAATAGATATAACATACTCTATTTTTACCTTTAACAAGCTCTCCCAACCAAGCTTCCCTTGTTACCCAAAAATCTTCCCAAAGTCTCTTGCTCCCTTAAGATTCTTGAGATATTTTGAGTGAATGGAGGAGTGGAGAGAAGTTAGTAGCTTTCAAAGTGATTTGTTGGTAAAACAAGAGCGAAGAACCCTAACTCTAAGCCCAATAACACAGGTTGTCGGTTCAATAACAAAAACCCTAACACTAGGTCCAATAGTTTGAGCACATCGATGCTCGTGGCTCGACTTAACGACTTCTCCGCTGAGCCTTGTCCTCCTAACTTTTTAGCTCAACTATTCGAAGGCTCAAAGACATCCGACCTGAGGGGTTTGAATTTGAGAGGGCTTCGAGCTCGAAAGGGGTTTGAGCTTGAAAAGGCGTTCGAGGTCATGGGGGGTTCGAGCTCGAGATACAACTCGATTGAGGTTCCAACTCATGTCTTCCAATCGAGGTCTCTGTCATGAGCTCACTTTGATCACTTCTGACATCCTCACTAGAGAGCTTGATCACTCTTGACTATACTAGATTGTTCGAGCACTTCACAAATCTAGCAAATCTAGCAGCTCGATCTCTCCCGACTTCACTCAATCGTTTGAGCACTCATGACTTCACAGCTCTTACTATCAAATGTAAACAAACTACAAATTTTAAAAAAAAAAAAAAAAACACCATGAAAAGAAACACATGAACATTTAATAGAGTTTAGAATTTGAACTCATAGAAAGTAATAATAATTACATGCAGTTATAATTTATTATTTTGGCATACACCTGTAGAATGTGCTCCCAAAAACTACAAACTAACATAAATTTCATACCATTAAGGCAAAATACCTTCACTTGATCTTCTGTCTTTTACTCTCCTCGTTTCTTACCCTGCAATTCACTGTGATGCCTTGTTTTTAAGCTGAACATTAAACTAAAACTGATTGGAATTCACGTGTGGTGCTAAACTTGTTATAACATATACCTAAAATTTAGAAAAAGTACCTTTGCTCTGAAGTATCGATTCAAGTCTTTGATCTCAATGCATCCACTGTCAACTTCAAACCGCTCAAGATTTGGCGTGCTCAACGATCCCACAGTAAAATTCTGCATTTCAGGGCATTGGCTTATACACACGTGTCTTAAACATGGTAACTCCAAATCGTGTCGCCATTGGTAAAAGCTCTTCAATGAGCGCAATCGCCAAAGTTCCAACCTTTCCAAACTAGGAAACAATGCCGCGGGAGTTTCGTTTTCGATGTTTATTACCACTTCAGTCATCATCACGCTGTCTTTGATGGAGAGTTCCTTGAGAAGCACAAGGGGTTCAGCCATGGATGGCGATAATAAGTATTTCACTTTGTTGCACGCACAAATATGGAGTTTTTCGAGTTGGTTGAAGTAGATATTTGGGACTCTAAGCGACCAGATTTGACTGATGCTATCACTCAGTCCATGTAATGACAGCTCCTTTAAAGAATTGAATTCTACCTGCAAAGAGGAATTGATGAAATAATGTGTATGGTAACATCAAAAAATATTCACAATTTTCATGAGACCGCAAAATATTATACCTTCTGGTTGAAAAATATTTGGGGAGAACCATCGCGAAGAAGGCCTTGGAGCTTTGGCAGGTTCCTTATCGACAAAAAATGTAGCTGAGGAAGCCTCATAGCTTTGACTCCTCTGGTAAAAGCCACTAGGCTTTGCAAAGAATGAAGTATGAGCTTCTTCAACTTGGAGAACTCAATAGCATGCGATGCATTGTTCAGGTCATTTGACATGACTTCTTTCATATTCCCACAAAACAGTATTCTGAGTTCTTCAAGATGAACTAAGCTCATGGCAACTGATAAGTCCAACAAATACGGCAGAACATTGCAGTATCTTATGTCAACAGATGTGAGGTTCATCAAGAGAAGATTCTGGTTTGGATTCTTCCATAGATGTGAAAGGACAGGCATTTGATAAAGCTTCAATTCGGTTAAGCTTGTGAATGATTCATCTGGAAGAGATTCGTTGCACAAATGATGTAAATTTGGGAGATCTTCAAGAATAAGTGACTCCAAGAAACGAAATACATCTCTGTTTGATTGGTTCAAAAGATGACTAATTGTCGAACAATGGCAGCATCTAATCTTCTTCACTTGCTTGACTTCTTCAAACACAACCTCAAATGGACCATTTCCTGTTAAGCTCAAGTCCTCAGTCCTGGTAAGCAAGCCAAGAACCCAGTTTCCTACAGAACTACTTTCATCGTGCAGACACAGGTGCATACTTTGTCGATCTCTTCTCTTGTAAGGTAGTCGCACTTCTAAACTTCTTTTTTCTTCAATCCCAAGTTTTATGCAAAATCTTTTCACCTTTGGAAAACTATATAAGTGTGCCGAAATAGCCTTCGGATCTTCCACTTCAATCTCTAAATCGACTAAGTTGGACAAAGACTGAAGTTCACTTATAGCAGCAATAGTCCTTTCTCCACCTTCGCTTTGCCATTGTGCAAAGCTATCGTGAATTTTCAATTCTTCTAGTGAAAACAATCTTGATATCACCCCAGCTGCAATCATTTTTAGATTTTTACACTGGTATAGTTCCAGCAACCTAAGGCGACTCAATCTCCTTATTTCAGTTGACAAGACTTCAATTCTGTGACAATCATAAATACTAAGGATTTCGAGATACTCTAGCAGTCCAACCTCGGATACACTTTTGACGCTACAAGAATGCAGATACAATGTCTTCAACTGTGTTAATGAAGAAAGAGAAGACAACAGAACTTCCTTATGTATTCTGGAAGATGGCAAAGACAACAGAACTTCCTTATGTATTCTGGAAGATGGCAAAGACAACGCTTCCATATATATGCTGGATATCATCAATACTTTAAACTTCTTTGTCCCTTCAGTGAAACAATGTGGTGTTTCTAATGGCTCGCCTTCACTTAAATTGTCTTGCCACCTTAATGAATGGATGCTTGGACAAACCGACCCCTTTGGGAGCTCAACACATAGCATCGAACTCACAGAAATGTACGCATACTTCTCATCACAAGTTTGATCTGGATAAGCTGTTAACCCGAGATTATGAGTTGCGATAGCATCATTACGTCCAGTTACGATGAATATAGCCATGCTTTGGACAACATTGTGCACTTTAACATTTTCTTCATCGCAACCATCTTCTAAAAGATAATGGTCTTTTAGCAATGCTGTCAACACTTGTACTCGGCTTCGTGCTTCTTCCAAACTTGTGATCCCATCAAACATCCCAAGCCCCAACATTAATCTGGTCAATTCTTCAAGAAAAATGTCGGAATCTTGTCTAAACAAACAACAAAACATGAATAAGGACTTAGCTTCGTCGGTCAACCACGTATAACTCAATTTCAGTGATGCATAAATGTTATTGCAACCATTTGTGATCTCTGAAGAAACGCTTCTCAAAAAATCAAGTGCATCCTCCCAAAACAGCTTGTCCTTTTCCTTCAAGGCTGAACCAAGAATATTTAGGGCAAGAGGCACACCATGACATTCATTGGCGACCATTGTAGCAACAAGCTGCAAGTCCAAATCATTGATTTTGTTCCCTAATATCCCTTTGAAAAGAGTCCACGCCTCATCATTTGATAGCCCCTGTACTTGGAAAACTCTTTCGGCTTGCATTGCCTCCAAGACATCCTCGTTTTCAGACACAAACATAATCTTGCATCCAATTGGGATCCCAATCTCCTCTAGTGCTAAACTCACCCATACATCATCAAGAATCACAAGGATGTTTCTTAAACCCTTCATGGTACTATTCAACAGACTTGCCCGTACCTCCAAATCATTCTCTTCTATCCTAAGTCCTAAAGCCTCAGAGATATCACTTTGGATTCTTTCAATATCTGGTTTCCATCCAATCACAATCATCAGAACCTCATCGAATGTTTTCGCCTTCCTCACTAGCTCTCCAACTCTTTTTACCATAGTTGTCTTCCCAATTCCTCCCGAACCAAAAATGCCTAGTTTGCTTACATCTTCATGCAATAATGCTGCAAGGATTTCTTCCTCCAACAGTTTCCTGGATTCAAACTTCTCATCAGATTCTACAATAATAGATAGGTTGGGGGAATAACCCAGAGAAGTTGAAGCATAGTTTGTGTCTGAATCTGTGGAGCTCATGCTCGGGGTTCTTGATGGCGCGTGAAACATCTCCCAAAGTTGTTGTTTTCGGACCACAGCTTCCACTAATCTTCCCCAGTTGTCGTATGCCCTCCTTTCCATTTCTATTCAAGCTGTAACATATTGTGATATTTGTACTAGTAAATGATTTGAGTTTAAAAACTGGTGAAAGAGATGTGAAGATGTCCATACCATGAATGATGATCAGTGTTCAAAATTTTATTATAAGGACAAACTAGTGTCACAAAATTATAGTATGATTAAAGTACTCCATTGGTTAATTTGTTGCACTAGTTTATTGTTGCTGAACAATATAGAGTACTCCATGCATTGCAAATATTTGGCACTTGAGCTTTGTACTTTGTTTAAATACTTAACATATCCTTATTTAATGATACTCACATTGTTAGGAATCAAAATGAATACTTCCTCCGTTTTTTAATAAGTGCAACGTTTGCATAGTAAGTACTATTCACATATTTTAGTTTGACTATCATTTGTAACTTATATTTTAAAAAAAAAATAGT
>MAYD01382118.1:0-10167 GCA_001909325.1 Ruellia speciosa
CCCAATCCCCATTTTTATTCCGTTTTTTTTTGCACCAGTTTGACTTTTACACTGTTCACACATTCTAGTTTGACTATCATTAATGGCTTATACTTAAGAAAAAAATATAGTCATGTGGGGTCTTGTTAGATTCGTCTTAATGAGTAGATTCAAGATATCAACTTTATATATTTTTTACCTATCGATAATTAACGATATTAATGGTTAAAGTTATGTATTGGTAAGCGTGAAAAGTGAATTGGTGCAAAAATTAAAAAACGGAGGTAGTATTATTTTTATATACATGGAATTTTTTAATATTACTTTTATATATAAATAAAGGGAGCAGTATACTATTACAATCAGAATTTACCAACCAAATGTGAGCAAACAAACAAAAAGTGGATAGCATAAATAATTAAGCAATACAATTAACCAAATGTAAAGCGGAGTTGGAATAATTGGGGTGTAGATAAAAGTTTGAAATGAAGGCCCATTTGATATGAATTTTGGTGTCCAGCTAAGAGAGCGTTGTGTGACGTGAAGTTGTTCATTAAATCTTCCCACCTACCAGCCTCTTGCCCTCTCGGAGTCTTGCCCTCTTCATTCAATTAATTTCTCATTTGCTCCCTTTATATCCCCCTCCACTCCTCCACTTTCTTCATCCTTTCTCCATATATTTATATTTCCCATTTCCCAAAAGATTCGCAAAAAACTATATACTCCCAACAAAGCTAACCATTCATTTGATCGATCAATATCAATAACAATATCAATAATTCAATATCTCAATATGCCCCAAATTCTCCCCAGCTTCTCCTCCTCAGTGAGGCTGAAATATGTGAAGCTTGGGTACCAATACCTTGTCAACCATATCCTGACTTTCCTCCTCATCCCTATCATGCTTGCTGTCCTCCTGGAATTGCTGCGTTTAGGCCCCGATGAGATTCTGAATCTCTGGAACTCACTCCATTTCGACCTGGTCCAGGTTCTCTTCTCCGCCTTCCTCATCACCTTTATTGCTACCGTTTACTTCATGTCGAAGCCGCGGTCTATTTACCTGGTGGATTACTCCTGCTACAAGCCCCCTGTCACCTGCCGTGTCCCCTTTTCCACCTTCATGGAGCATTCCAGGCTCATCCTCAAGGACAATCCCAAGAGTGTTGATTTCCAAATGCGGATTCTTGAAAGGTCCGGTCTTGGCGAAGAAACCTGCCTCCCGCCGGCGATTCATTACATTCCTCCCACGCCCACCATGGAGGCTGCAAGGGGGGAGGCTGAAGTCGTCATTTTCTCCGCCATCGATTCCTTGATGGAAAAGACCGGGATTAAGCCCAAGGATATCGATATTTTGATCGTCAATTGCAGCCTGTTTTCGCCCACGCCCTCGCTGTCGGCCATGGTGGTGAATAAGTATAAACTGAGGAGTAACATCAAGAGCTACAATCTCTCCGGGATGGGCTGCAGCGCCGGCCTGATTTCCATCGATTTGGCTAGGGATTTGCTCCAGGTTCACCCCAACTCCCACGCCCTGGTCATCAGCACCGAAATTATTACCCCGAATTACTACAAGGGCTCCGAACGGGCAATGCTCCTCCCCAATTGCCTCTTCCGGATGGGCGGCGCCGCCATCCTCCTCTCCAACAAACGCCGCGACAGCCGCCGCGCCAAGTACAAGCTCGTCCACGTCGTCCGCACTCACAAGGGCGCCGACGACAAAGCCTACCGCTGCGTGTACGAGCAGGAGGACCCTCAGGGCAAAGTCGGCATCAATCTCTCCAAAGACCTCATGGTCATCGCCGGCGAAGCCCTCAAATCGAACATCACCACCATTGGCCCCCTCGTCCTCCCGGCTTCCGAGCAGCTCCTCTTCCTATTCACCCTCATCGGCCGCAAAATCTTCAACCCTAAATGGAAACCCTACATCCCCGATTTCAAACAAGCCTTCGAACACTTCTGCATCCACGCCGGCGGTCGGGCGGTTATCGACGAGCTCCAGAAGAACCTCCAGCTTTCCGGCGAACACGTCGAGGCCTCCCGGATGACCCTCCACCGATTCGGCAACACGTCGTCGTCGTCCCTCTGGTATGAAATGAGCTACATCGAGGCCAAAGGGAGGATGAAAAGGGGCGATCGTGTGTGGCAGATTGCGTTCGGTAGCGGGTTCAAGTGCAACAGCGCCGTGTGGAAGTGCAACCGGACGATCAAATCACCGACCGACGGGCCCTGGAAGGATTGCATTGACAGGTATCCGGTTCACATTCCAGAAATTGTCAAGCTTTGAGGATCGTTAACGTTGATGATCGGAAACATGACGTACGTTGGTCGATACATACAAAGATTCAAATTTTACACACATATTATATTATTATTATATAATCATATATATATATATATATATAATATAATATATGTATGGTGTTATATTTACATAAATTGGAAAGTGAATGTAATGCGGTGTTTACTCAAGAAAGTGTTAATGTTTTCAATTAATTTTCTCATAATTAGATGTAGATTTTGTTTTAAATTTTGTTAATTTCTTTGTTTGTTGGGGAGTTTGGTTATAAATTATAATCATGTGTGACTTCTGATCATGAATAATCTGCACTTCTGCAGGCCCAATTTACTGCTGTTAGTTTGTCGTCGATCGGATATGAATTTGTCATTTCCATTATATGAAAAAATGTAAAATTGAGTAGTTTGAAAATGTAAGTTGACAATAAATTGATGTTCTGGATAGACATGTGGATTCTTACTTGTAAGTAGTAGAAGCATTTAAGTTTGCAATCAATCTCCGAGTAGCTGTAAACAGAAAGCTGGTAGCAGGAATACATTTAAGAAAGAAAACGATATGATTTTCATAAAAATCAGAATTAAATTGGAGGTGGAAAAAGTAGTTTGGGGGCAATTGGATGAGCTAATGAAGGTCACATGAATGATATGCTGTAGCCTGTAGGCATGCAATGGAGACAGCAGTCACAATGTTGCATGTAATAATAATGCAAAGAAAGCTCATCACTTTAGTACTTATTACTACTTTTTGATTGATCTCTTCGTGCTTCGTACCAGTACTACGCGACTATTACTCTTGTCGCCTTCTTCAATAACCATACGTGTATATGTGTATATATCGGTATATGTATTCATCAACTCTTCAACCATATAGAAGGTTCAAAGAAAAGAAGTATTCAACCATATATACTACTGTAGACTATAGTAGTAATTAAATGCTACGTACAGTGGATTAGTGCACTACAGGGCACGAGAGCCCAAAATTTTTCAATACAAAATTCTACCATATGAATAAACTGTAATTAATGTTATATACTAACTATATTTATATATTTATTAATTGAATATTTGAATTTAATTTATATAATTAATTAAATTATAAAAAATATATTTAATTAATTTAATTAATTTTTAAATTTAATTTAATGAAATAAATAATTTAACGAGAATTGTAATTTAATATCCGCCTGACCAAATTTTTTAGTAATCAATTTCTATATCAAAAATTATTAAAAATAGATCCTCAATAAATATTTTTTTTAGATTTAATACACTACAAGAATTTTCGGCCACAGGCGAGGAAAATGGGCGAGGAACACAAATTTCCTCGCCCGTTCCTCGCCCAGGGGCGAGGAACCGGGCGACAAAACAAGTTTTCGTCGCCCATTTTTCAAAAAAAAATAAAAAATTAAATTAAATGGGGCGAGGAACATGGCGAGGAAATTTTTTTCCTCCTCCGGTTTGTAGCCCCATTCCTCGCCCCATTTTAAAAAAAATAATTTAAAATAAATATTGTAAAAATATGAAATAAATTTATATATATAAAATAATTTATTTAATTAATTACATATATCTAATTATAATATATAATTTAAATATAATTTAAATATTAAATATATAATAATTTATTTAATTAATTACATATATAATTTGTTTTTTTAAAATATATTAAATTATATTTATATATATTTATTAAAATAAATATATATCTAATTTAATATATTTATTTTAATTAATTTAAAATATATATATATATATATAAATACTTAAATATAATATATATATATATATATATATTATTAGTGTAAAAAATGTTACATAATACAGGTTGGCCTAGCGGAGCAAATGGTGGACTCAGGAAAGAGGTCGGCTTGGAGATCACGAGTTCGAGACCTCCCGTGGGAGTAAAATGCAGAGGCAGGAGGGTGGGTGAGGTCGCGGGTTCAAAACCCATTGATAGCATTTTGCGTATATTGAGAAATGGGGCGAGGAACAAAATTCCTCACCCCGTTCCTCGCCCTTCCCGTTTTTCCTCGCCCGGTTCCTTGCCCGCGGTCGCGTTTTCTTGTAGTGATAGATCCTACACTTGATGATTGTACTATACTCTCAATATAAATTGTGACAATATCATATGATTGAATTATTTGAGGTAGAGTTTTAGTATATTTAAGTATTCAAATTTAGAAAAATAGGGAGTTAGCTCCAAAGTTTATTTTGCTAGGAAGGTACCTCTCATTTTTTTCAAAAGTGAGAATTTAAATATAAGTTCCCCGTAATATAATTAATTTAATATAATTAACTATTTGATTATTTAATTTTGAAAGTCTTTGCCTTGTTTGTCGCCCTCAGGCGATGAAAAATGATTTTCTTGCCAGGGTCGTTGCCTCTAAATATGGAAATATTGTTTCGTCGTTCGAATCGTTGCTTAATAATAATTTATTGACTTTATTAAAAAAATTATAAACAACAAAATATATATGCGACAAAAATCATTTCGTTGCATGTAGTTCGTGGCTCGTGTGGGTAGCACTTGTATTTGTCACTAACTTAGTTAGGGGCTTAAGAAATGTGCATTAATGGAGGAGGTAGACCATTATTTATTGTGCAAAAGGAACGGCATATAATACTGTATTCATATTAATAATCATCTTTACATATATATTACTCCCTCCACTTCTACTTCATATATAGTAGTATATGTTAAAATTTTTCGCTTTTAGTTAAAATATAAATACTTTTAAATATTAAAACTAAATATATTAACATTACCCCATCCCTCCGTTCTCATTACCAGTTTTTAATAAATTTACTTTGAAAGGGAAAATTGTGAAAATAATAAAAAATGTATTTATACCATTTTCTTAAAAACCGTATAAATCCTTTAAAATACACTTACATCATGAATTAGGTCAGGACATATTGCTTTGCAGTCAATACCCTAAAGCAATTAATAAAATTCCTTGATCGGGTGCAAAATATTGGATTTGCACATGCAACCCTTATTTATATTAATTATATTCACTTCTTTTTTTTGTTTAATTTAGTTTCCTACATATTCTACTCCACCAAAATGATCATCAAATAAGATAATTAACATGTAGAATGATATGGTGGGATCACTACAAAAGAACCACCCCAAGACGCTGACTTTCGTCACCTTGTTCACTTTGCATGAGAGGCGGCAAATGTAAATATTGTTTCTGGAAAGATTCGAATCCCTACCATTTGCCATCTACCATCCCCACCCAGACTTCTATAAGTCAAGGTCACGGCATCCGACTAAACTATTATTTATGTTATATTATAGCAAAACATATATTTAATTATATATTTACTTAATTTTCTGTGATATCCCAATTTTTACCTCGTATTTTTTAGTGAATTTCGAAAAATGGGAAAGGAATCCCGAGCTTTCTCATAGGAGCCGGGTTCAGGTAAAGAATATTTTCCGGATTCGGGTGCCAAATAGGTCCCCGGGCCACCACACAGCGGCTACAGCAAACAACAGCGGTGAGCAGCTGTTCGCTGCTATCAAGTGCCAACAGCAACATCCAACGAGTGCTGGCTGCTGCTTAATGCTTCTACTGTTTTTCTCTTTTCATTTACTTTATTATCTTCGTTCTAATTTAATAATTCGTCGTATTACCATGGAATCTACGCTAAAAAAATGAAGAGTGGATTAGGAGCTAGTATGGTGCCCATTCTATTAGAACATACACTGTAGCTGGTTAGACGGAATGTATGAGCTCTATTGGGGTATAGCGTTGGATTGTTAAATTTACACTATGTGCCAATTATAATGATAATTAATATTTAGGGTCGGGTTGTTAAATTTACAAACCTTATCTTTAAATTCACAAAACATATTCGAATCTCCATCTATATTTATCCCCTCCATGACCCATCATAATGGCTTGGGCCTCATTTCAAAGTTTCATAATTATTTAAGATTTGTCTACTTGCCCTTGGGCTTGAATTGGGCCGGGAGGCATAGCTTGGGACTTTCCACTTTTGGGTTCCCAACAAAAGACCAAATCCCCCACAACCACATTACATACCACGACTCCACCACCGTAGGATCACACAATTTATTCGTGGAAATTCATTATACCATGAGGGAAGAAATACGAGATTATCCATGTATCGATTAAGAAAGAAAATTCAAACACGAGACATTTTAATACTCGATCAAGACACTGACTTAACAATTAGAAAGTACCTTATTAGTGAAACAGCCCAATTTCTATTAAATGAAAAAAAATGTCCAATTTATTTGTATATGGTATAGTATCACCTTAACTACGACGTGTAGTGAACGTCACCGGGGAGAATATGCTGAATAATGGTTGGGTACTGAGAAAGCACTCCTCATATGCATGGTGCATTGTGGGCACCTGATAAGTATAACAGGGTGTCGAAGTTGGGGAATGTTATTTCTATGTTTCCTTGAAACAATGCTCGATACATCACGTGTCAGCACCTAAGTAAGTCTTCTTACTTTCTAGAAAAAAAACCTACCAATTATTATTTTTATTAATTATATATAGTCCAATTAATTTATTTACAAAAATCTAATTTCTTGATCTTGACACTTTTGGGCATTCTAAGCCCAATCCGGCCCAACATAATAAATTATTGCAATCAAGTGCGTTTCTATCCAATTTCCAGAATAAAAATATTATAAATACCCAATATGAAGTGATGCCTCGAGTTTAAACCTTATTACATGTATGAAAAAACTTTTTTGAAAGATGTCTCAATTATTGGTGTTTATTTTCTAACAAGCTTAAAGATATCTCTCTCTTTTTCTTTTTTAAAAAAAAAAAGCATTTACAATTCATGTTTCACAACCCTTATAATTCACAATGAATGTGGCTGTGGTCTTCTTCTTTTGACATTTTGGGGTCTTCTTAAACTCCTTTTACCCAAAATTGAGAGACCCCTTTTAATTCACATTAAACATTTTCAATGGGCCTTCTTCTTCTTCTTGTTTAACAGACTGTATTATCAATTTGAATACGATCAATAAATCACATTTTCTATACAATTTATATCGGTCCTTAAAAAGGGCAGCCAATTTTGATCCCAACAAAAAAAGATCATTCCGTCCACATGCACAAATCACATTTATTCATAACATTTCCATTTCCCAACCTTTTTGACCCAAGAAAAAAAAATGCATCTCGTTAAATTCATTTCCTTCAGATTTTCTTCCCCATTTGCTTTATAAAAATTAATGATGACCATATGATAAATAAAATAAAATGGGAACTTTTTTTTACATGCCCCCTTTCCGCATTTGAGGACATTTGCCTGACTCTAAAGTTTTTCTAGGTTTAACAATTTCTCCTTCAAAGAACAAGAGAAAAATAAAATAAAAATACTAGTTTTAACAACCAGGTAGATTGCATTACTGCCAGTGTAATTTATTTTGCTCTTAGCACTTTTAATACTGGATTAATAAATGTCGACCCCCTTTATTAGGTGTTGACTCCCCTTTGACGAAAATGCCCCTAACCCTTATATTTTCCCCATCCCTCTTCCTTGACTCTTTCTGACTCTATTTTGTTCAAAACTCTTCAAAAATTATAGAAATTGCAGTACTTCGAGCACGGTAGCGGGAAGATGTTGAATAGCGGAGAGTTGTCCAAAGAAGAGGTAAAAATCGAGTCAAAAATGCCGAAAAACACTATCGGAGCGCTGCCCAGCCCAAGGCGCACGATAGATCGCGTCCCACTGCACAGCGGGGCGCACGGAGCCATGCGCCCTGTGTCATGCGCCCATCGATACAAACGGGAGCATGGTGCCCCGTGCACGCGCCTAGCTGTAGCGAGGGCGCATGGCGCCTCGTGTGTGTGCTACACCTCAAGGATGGGCACATGGCGCCCCGGACCTAGAGCCGAGCATCTTTTCGTGCGTTTTTGTTACCATGTGTTCAATATGTTATTAATTTGTGTCCATTTAGTGCTCAAGATCCAAGGCGCATGGACGGTGCGCCATGCACCCTTCGCTACGGCTAGGCGCAAGCATGGGGAAACATGCTCCCGTCCATAGCGATGAACGCATGACACGAGGCGCCATAGGTTGGGCGCATGACTTCATGTGCCCAGCTGCTACCGTGAGCTTCGGGTTGGGCAGTGCGTCGATCGCATTTTCGACGTTTTTCGATTTAATTTTTACCTCTTATTCAGAAACTTCTTGCTATTCGACATTTTTCGGCTTCCGTACTTGAAGTAATGCAAATTCTATAAATTTTAAAAAGATTTGAACAAAATAGAGTGAGAGAGAGTCAAGGAAGAGAGATGGGAAAAATATAAGGGCTGGGGGCATTTACGTCGAAGAGGAGGTCGATGTCTGAATAAAAAGAATCGACGTTTATCAATACCCCTTTTAATATATATATATACACACACTACTTCAATACTTTTATTTAAATGAAGTGGTGACACAGACACATGAGGCGTGGTCAGAAAAGTTCCATATTTTGATTGTTTTGATGAAGATTTGCTCAAATGCCCTTAGATCCTAAATTATAGGTCCTTGCATGGTTCGTACACTGATACACACGCCATCAATCCAGATCAAATTCACAATCTCCATATTTTTTTTAGTACTGTGTCTCCTAATATAAACTAGGATAAGTTTACGAATATGAGTGGTTTATACTTTCATTTGTTCCTAATCATTATTCTCAAATGGGATTGGTGTAATACCAGTCAATTAGAATAAATAAAATAGGATAAGTATACAAATAAGAGTGATTTATATTCCATTCATTCCTAATTATTATTCTCAAATGCGATTGGTGTGATACCAGTAATTTGGAATAAATAAACTAGGATAAGTATACAAAAAGAGTGATTTATACTCCATTCGTTCCTAATTATTATTCTCAAATGAGATTGGTGCGATACCAGTGATTTGGAACAAATATAGTGGAATTGAAAGAGTATATATCTAATTTTGCTCCATTTTAGTAGCGGCCAAATCAATAGTAATATTATTAATTGAGTTTTATTTTTTAAAAAAATCAAACCAACCCAAACTAAACTGTAATACTGGAGTTTTCTTAATTCAACATTATTCATTAATTACTTGTCTATTACTCCAACCCTACTTAATTATTTGTCAGTAATTTGAAGTTGGTGTGATACACGTACCACCAACTTAATATGATAATAATAACAATAACACTTCGAAATGAGATGAGGCTAAGGCTTGACTTAAAATGATAAATAAACTAATCATATTAATTAAGTACACATTTCTTATATAATGGTCATTCCATAAGAATTTCAATGTTAAAAGTGTTTCGATGACTCCTAGAAAATTTCTTATGATATACAAGAATGAAATCAAAGCATACTAAAAATTACTTGGTTGAAAATTGTTGTTTAACATCTAAATCGTATTTAGATCATATTATAGAATTTCTAACGAAACCGTAACTAAATCAACTCACAAAAATTACAGTCAATCTGATTTTCCTAATGATTTAAATGTATTATATTCATAGTTATATATACAGAAGGTACTTTAGACGGAATATTAATTAAGGGTATGGTACTTTTGACACTTTTCATTAGGATTAGTTCAAGCCCTAAAGAGAGAGAAAATTATCTATTCCTCTAATTATTCACCTTAGGAACCACCTTAAATTCATTATTCACCCTAGGCTAGGTTGACTTTTCCCTAAAGAAGAATGTTGGGAGAAGGGATATCCCACATCTTCCTAAAAGGACTTAATTAGGCAATTTTTTTCAATAGTTGATAAATTGGTTTGTCACCTAAGAACCAATTAAATTAATTAAAATATATCAAAATATTACTATGGATTTATATCTATGGTGTGAAAGCTAATCCCACGCTTAAACTAAACACTCCTTAACTCAATGG
>MAYD01382122.1:0-13388 GCA_001909325.1 Ruellia speciosa
TATATATATTGAGCTCAACAGACAAACTGTTGGCTATAACTAGTGCATTCCTAATCATTGTAACTGCTTCTAATTTATCTAGTATTATACTGAGAAATAAATAATTGATGAAAAATTCTTGATTAGCACTAATATGTCCCAGGGAAGCCATTATATATATATTTATTGAACGGCTAATAAGAAAAAAGTCATTGGATGAAAAAAAATAATCAATGTTTTATAGTTGGACTGGAGTGGAACTGAGCCTTATTTTTAACCGTGGAAGATGGAATAAAGGGCAGAAAAAAGGTGTTAGATGGCCATCAATTAAAAGTAGGTAATGATGAAATTGATTTATGGTGAGCAATGAACATGTCCTTTGGCTTTTGCCCGATGGCCACCACCATGAGGAGGATTAAGGAAAGGAATACAAAGATTCCATACACCATTTGTTGCTGTCTACAATATATCCCTGTGTGTAATGTCTGTGGGAGAAGAAGTTCCTTGTAGCTAGCTCCTACTGGCCTACTCCTACATATATAGCTTTGATAACATCAGCTGAGGACTCTCAAATCTCAATAGCCCAACCACAGGCCACGAGAATGCATCTTCTTCCAAGCCTTTTGTTCTCTGCCCATTTCTTTCAAATTTTATCTCTTGCACTCGCTTGGAGTAGTCAAAACCAGCAATATTACTACTTTTACAATCAGGGAAACAAGTATGAAGGCTCCTCCTCCCCAGACCTTGTAGACCTCAAATACCACATGGGACCTGTCCTAGGTTCCCCGATAAACCTCTACATAATCTGGTATGGCCGATGGAACCCCCCACAGCAATCCATTATAAGGGATTTCATCCATTCCATCTCTTCTCCAGCTCCTTATCCTTCGGTTGCTGACTGGTGGCGCACCCTCACCCTTTACACTGATCAAACAGGTTCAAACATTACCAAGACTGTCACCCTCTCTGGTGAGTTCCACGACTCCAGCTACTCTCAGGGGAGGTTCCTCACCAGACTATCGATGCAGTTCATCATAAAACATGCGGCCACATCAAGAGAAAGAGCATTGCCACTCAATTATGACAATGGATTGTACCTGGTGCTAACTTCTTATGATGTGCAAGTGCAGGAGTTCTGCAGGGCAGTATGTGGATTCCATTATTTCACATTTCCATCCGTTGTGGGGGTGACGGTGCCTTATGCCTGGATTGGGAACAGTGGCAGGCAATGCCCCGGTATGTGTGCATACCCGTTTGCGTGGCCCAAGTACTCAGCTCCAGCTCCAGACATAATATTGGGGGCGCCAAATGGGGAGGCCGGGACCGATGGGATGATCAGTGTGATAGCACATGAGCTGGCAGAGGTATCGAGCAACCCATTGATAAATGCGTGGTATGCAGGGGATGATCCGATGGCGCCGACAGAGATAGCAGACCTGTGCATGGGAGTGTATGGAAGTGGGGCAGGGGGAGGGTATGTGGGAGCAGTGTACAAGGATGGAAAGGGGAATGGGTACAATCTGAATGGGGTGAAGGGGAGGAAGTTCCTGGTGCAGTGGGTCTGGAATCCTGTCAAGGGGACCTGCTTTGGCCCTAATGCACTGGATTGATTAATTAGCCGATTGCACCCGCGTAACCATGTTATGCTACATTCTCTAAACTCAAATACCGTATAGGGAAGTTGCTGGATTGTGTGACTGAGTGAGTGAGTGAGAATAATATATATATATATATATACTCCTATTTATGTTATTTGTTCTTGGTTCTCAATGCATAATTTTTTTCTATATATATAATGTTGTTGTTGGAGAGTCGGGTCTCGGATCGTGTTCAGTACTTACGGAAACTGGCATGGTAAGAAGACAGTGGTAGTGTGTAGTGTGTAGTGTGTATTGTAATCAAGAAGAAAAATCACCAGGGCAACAGGTCCATTCTTATTCACACCTGATGCACAGTCTACCATACTGTGTATGTTTGATCTTGACACATCTACGCTTCTTATACACCAGTGCATCAGCTGTGGGATCTCATTGATCAAAGGAAAAGTGAAGGGTAAGGGAATGGCTACACCCTACACACCTACATGGATGGGCCTTGAACACCAATTCACAAGTAGTAATTTAAATCATTAAAATTTGATCTGGTGGTTGAGTGGTCCAGGCTCCAGATTGATATTTTAAAAAGCTGCTTTTCTTTTTCTTGATCTTGTTCTTGTTCTTTTATTTAATACTACAAATCTACAATTGGCAAAGGTGGGGTGGTGGCTATAGCCTATATTATAGTAATTTATTTGCATTTGTCGTCAAATGAGTCTAATACCACCACCTTTCTTCTTTACTATTTTACTACAACTTGCAGTTTTTACTTGTAAACTATACTAGTAACAAATTTCACATCTATGGTGTTTTGCTTTCCTTAACCCTTATCGGCAAGTATCCGTTGGAAATTTTGGGCTGTTATCCGAGTTCCAAGCGCTCACTGCATCCTTTTTTTTTCCTGCTGTGTTCTTGTGATCTTGCACAGAAAACTATGGAGAAAACATTCATCTTGTTAACGTTCTTGTTATTTTACTTCGTAATTACACCTGTCACCATGGCAGCTCCCAATATTGAAACTGATCGAGCAGCCCTTATTGCCCTCAAATCCTCCATTTCTAACGACCCTCAACATATTTTGTCAAGAAACTGGTCCACTTCAGCTCCAGTGTGCAGCTGGATTGGAGTAACTTGCGGTTCCAGGAACCAGCAGAGAGTGACAGTTTTGGATATCTCTGGTATGATCCTTCAATGCACCATACCCCGTGAATTGGGAAATCTCTCATTTCTTTGGTCACTTGACATGAGTAACAACAGTTTCCATGGCACCGTGCCATATGAATTAGCAAAGCTACGTAGGCTGAGATCAATTAGTTTGACAGCCAACAATCTTACAGGCCCTTTTCCATCCTTTGTCGCTTCATTGCCTTATCTTCGTTTCCTCTACTTACCACGTAATGGATTTTCAGGTTCAATTCCAGTTTCCATTTCCAATGTTTCCAAGTTAGAGGAGTTTCGCATGAATAGGAATTTTCTTCAAGGCAAAATCCCCGAGGAAATTGGCAATCTTGGGTACCTGACTTTTCTAGATTTGCAAGGGAATCAGCTCACAGGCCCTGTACCCCACTCTATCCTCAACCTCTCGTCGTTGCAACTGATTGCTCTAACACGGAATGGATTAACAGGCCAACTTCCAGCAAGCATATGCGACAACCTTCCTGTGCTGGAAGGTCTTTACTTATCCAGCAATTGGTTTGATGGCACGATACCTGCAAATCTACAGAAATGCCAGCTGCTCCAAGTATTGTCACTCTCAGGAAATGAATTCACAGGAAGCATTCCGAGAGAACTTGGAAACTTGACAAGGCTTACAATATTGCATATTGGGGAAAATAACTTGGAAGGTATAATATTATAATACACCCTCCATTCCAAATTGTAGTTTATATGTAGTAGTAGTTTATATGTGCATGTGAGATGCTGTAAAATGTGGATATGTTCCACAAAACTCTGTTTAGTTACTGATCAGTGAAATGTTGTTACCTTTTGTCAGGCCAAATACCTGAGGAGATTGGTAATCTTCGGCAACTTGACACTCTTGGAATGAGAAGGAACAACTTGAGAGGTCCCATTCCAGCAAGCATCTTCAACATATCAGCATTGCGAGTTTTTACGTCTGTGGGAACCAATGTGTCAGGTATACTCCCAGCTACTTTTGGCCTGGGGACGCCTAATCTTCAAGAACTGTATTTAGCGATAAATAACCTGAGTGGGTTTATTCCCGATTCCATCTCAAACGCCTCAAAGCTCACCCTCCTGGACCTTTCTGACAATAGCTTCACAGCTCCCATTCCTGAATCACTAAGTGACTTAGAATTTCTTCGAATCTTATACTTGGGAGACAACTTTTTCTCGAGCCATTTGTCATCAAATTCTGAACTCATTTTCCTCACTTCTTTGACAAAGTGCAAACATTTAAAAGAGGTGGTGATTCCAAGAAACCCTTTAGGAGGAAAGCTTCCTCCTTTAGTTGGCAATTTCTCCGCCTCTTTTTGACCTTTTCGTTGCTTATGGATGTAAGATCCAGGGAACTATTCCTGAAGAAATTGGTAATCTGAGCAGTCTAGCAGTGCTGAATTTGTCTGACAATGAGTTGACAGGACATATACCACCAACAATAATAGGATCAAAGAAGCTTCAGCAACTATACCTGGGCCATAACAGGATTACAGGATCCATACCCGGTGTAATCTGCAGTTTGGAAAGGCTGGGTGCATTAGATTTGAGTGAGAATCAGATTTCAGGTGCTTTGCCGTCATGTGTAGGAAATATGGCGTCTCTGAGAAATCTTGGCTTGGGTTTCAATAGATTGAGTTCCCCTTTACCTTCAAGCATTTGGACCCTTAATGAGATCTTGAATTTTAATTTAACCTCAAACATGCTGAATGACCATTTGCCTCCCGAAATTGGGAATCTGAAGGCTGTAACTCTGCTTGATCTATCCATGAATAATCTGTCAGGCAATATTCCCAACACTATTGGTGGCCTTGATCGCTTGATTGATCTCTCTTTGGCAAACAATATGTTTGAAGGGCCTATTCCAGATTCATTAGGAAAAATGTTTAGTTTAGAACGTTTAGATTTCTCTCATAATTATCTGACTGGTGAGATTCCCAAATCATTAGAAGCCCTCTTATATCTCAGATACTTGAATGTTTCTTTCAACAAGCTGAGTGGAGAAATCCCTAACGGAGGTCCTTTTGTGACCTTCACATATTTTTCTTTCATTTCAAATGAAGCTCTATGTGGAGCTTCTCGATTTCATGTTCCCAAATGCCTGTTCAATTCACCCAACAGGTCTGGGAAAAAAAGAGTTTTGCACATTACATTGTATACTGCTCTAGGAGTTATTTTTGCCTTAACAGGATTGATTTTGTTAAGATGCTGCAAGAAAAAGAAAGATGCAGATCAGATTCAACTTTTACCTCAAGGGATGCAGGAAAGAATTTCATACAATGAACTCGAAAAGGCCACTGATGGATTCAATGAAAGCAATATGCTTGGAAAGGGGGGATTCAGCTCTGTTTACAAGGGAACCCTGAATGATGGAACTGAAGTGGCAGTGAAGGTATTCAATGTGGATCTGGAAGGTGCATTCAAGAGCTTTGACACAGAATGCGAAGTACTACGCAGACTTCGCCACAGAAATCTGACCAAAGTATCACGTCTTGCACCAATCTAGACTTCAGGGCTTTGGTTCTGGAGTACATGCCTAATGGGAGTCTGGAAAAATGGCTGTATTCCCACAATTATTTCCTTGACATTTTGCAGAGGTTGAATGTGATGATAGATGTGGCGTGTGCCCTTGATTACCTTCATAATGATTATAGTGTGCCAGTGGTGCATTGTGATTTGAAACCAAGCAATGTCCTGCTTGACAAGGAACTGGTTGGGCATGTGAGTGATTTTGGCATCTCAAAGATATTAGGTGCAGGGGAGAATATGGCAATAACCAAGACCCTGGCCACCATTGGCTACATTTCACTAGGTGATGAATTTTCTTGCTCTTACTTTACACAGTAATTTCTACTTAGCATAAATCACTTGGTCTTGGTTACATAACTGTGAATCCCTTTTGACGCAGAATATGGGTTTGAAGGTTTGGTATCTACGATGAGTGATGTTTATAGTTATGGAATACTGTTGATGGAAACGTTGACAAGGAGAAATCCTAGTGATGAAATGTTTGCTGGAGAATTCAACCTACAGAAATGGATAAATGATTCACTCCCAAGTGATATCACCAGGGTCGTAGATTCGAATTTGGTGCTGACACAAGAAGGAAACTCTGATTCAAAGGTGGATTGCTTGACATCTTTACTGGAACTGGCACTGAAATGCACTGAAGAGTCGCCTGAGTTGAGAATCACTATGAAAGATGTGGTGACAGCACTAAACAAGATAAAATGTCATTTTGTTACGAGGTGTTGAAAATGTTGAGACTTGAGAGGGAGGAGGGAAAACATGGCCTGTCTCCAGTAATCTGCATGCAGTTTTATTGTGTCCATATCCATGTGCTCTCCATATGATATTCCAATGCAACACAAAATCCAAGAGAAAGTTACTGACTACAAATTACAATATGAATAAGTGAAACAAGAGGAGAAGATCTGGCATGAATGGTAGGGGGCCATCAGATAGCCGAGGGACAAACCCAAATCATGTGCATCAGCACCACCTACTGGAGCTTAGGATTCGGGCAAGTCATCCTCGGCTAAGAAATTAAGGACCCCTTCATCTTCATGCTAGACAGTAGACACCTCTTCTTCTCAACTATCAGGCCAATTTGCATTATATTTTAGTTGTCTTGACGTCTATTTATACAAGGAAATGAATTATGATCATGATCTTGAAGAGGGTGGAATGCCACTCACTCACATTCACATATGGAATCAAATTCCTGTCCATTGTGGGTCAAGTGTCAACTGTCAACGCAGTCTAGCACTAACTCACGCTTTCGTCTCGATCTTTCAAGACATTGGGAGTTAGTTTTCAAGAAAGGGTTTTGTTTGTTCTGAGGTTCGACTGTGAGGAATGTGAGTGTGAATGTGATTCCATCATTAAGGATATGATCAATGACACTGACAAGCACCATGGCGGTAATGAAGTAGTAGTAATGATCTGCTCAAGATTTTGCTGTGGACTGTTGTGAAACAAAGCATAATGCAAATCAACCAAGATAAGATGGTTGGTTGATTGTGTGTCAGTCCGATCAGTGTCCAACGATTTTGTAATTTGTATTTGTTCTTTCGTGGAAATAAAATGCTATTCAGATTCTGGAACCCAACCCGCGGTCCATACTCCATATCCTCTTTATCCACTATTATTACCACAAAAAATAGTAGAATGTCAACCAGCCTATCTCTCTATGCCCTATGGTGGTATACTCTATATCCACTTGTAACCCTGTAACTGTTGACACTTGACACGAGCAACTAACTATATTAATAAAAGCTGAGGTTCAGAGTTGCTGTCCGAATTGGCGGTCCTATATTTGTAGTTTGATGCATGTTTCAGTGGGTGTCCGGCCCCCAGTGTTATTTAGTTTTCCAGAGGGAGTGCCGGCCTTTTTTTTTGGTTGAAGGGAAAAAATATGATTTTATTAAAAAGACAAAACAGGGCAAAAGTTACCCCCAAACTGAAATTGGGGAATTACACAGAGGTCAAAACCATCAACGGCCATCTATATGGCTAAGGAGGTCAACACTGTGTGATCTTGGTCGGTAGGATCACATTTCCAAACTAGTCGAGAACCCGATTGTGCTTTTCTAGTTGAGAACCCGATTGATCTTGAAAAGGACATTGGACATCCTTTATACGCAAACTATTGCAGTGGTCATGGCCCGAGCCTCAATCATGCCACTCATAGTATTAGAAGGCCATCTAGTTCCGGAGCATGCTAACAACAAAGTGTACGGCGTATGGGGGGAATCGCGGGAGTCCACTGGTCGAATTAGCCTCCCAACCATAGGCTTACGAGTGTTCCCTATAAGGGAGTCAATGAGTGAACAGCTCGGCTAGTCTTAAAACCGATAAAGATTGAATTATCTGCTACAGTGAAGCAATAAACTTGGGGATTGTGGCCAAATATCCACACTTCCACAGTCCACTCTTAATTACCACAAACATGGGCACAAGGCCAAGACAAGTAGACAACCACCCGGGCCCTCTCCAGTCTGCTCCATACCACCGGCCGGCCTTCTACTGAATTATCGAATTAGCCACTGATGGACCCAGGAGTAAATATTTGATATCGGAAGCTTTGGAAAGTGAAGTAAATAAAGATAATAAAAATACTAGTGGAGTATCAAAAAAACAAGTGCCGGGTGAGGGGGCCCGTTGCCCTATCCCTGTCCCTATAGACACAAAGAACTTAAGAACCGTCTTGTCTTGTAGCGTTTCTGATATTTTAAGTTTAAGCTACCAGCCTACCATTACCATACTGCCACTGCTACTGCTACTGCAGTGCACACATTATCTCTTACTTTACTACGTGAACACACACACCACATAATTATATCTTCGTTATTAGACACTGTAATTCTTCATCTCGAGAAAAAAAAGTATCCAAGTATCAATCCTATGCAATATCAACTACCTAACGTCTCTGCTCATTCATGTAAGTATATCCTATTCTTGTCTTGCTTCTTTTCCGTCGTTCTAAGCTTCAATTGTTTGCATTTATTTTACTTTTGGGTCCGTCTATTAAAGAGTTCTCAACATTTCATATATGAAACTATATCTGTTTCTTGTCCAAGAAACTCTTCTGTACCAATAAACTTACATTCCTTCTTCCGAATTGGACCTGCCGCGTCATATGTACTGTTTCAATTCCTTACCCACAAGTACCATAGCATAGAGGGTATTTGGCTATTTTCATTTGCTTTCAAGGTTCAACTACATTTGAAAGCATGTTTTAATTGTGTATATCTAATTGGGGGATTTGTCACACTCACACCTTATAATAGAGATTGAAAACCAGTAATACTGATATTGATGAGTTGCATGCAGATTGTCATGTATTTTCTCTATCTTTTCTAGGTTATCCGTCAGATGCATTGCAAATTATATCATCACTGAAAAAAGACACTGTGAGTGTGGATTATCCAAGTGGAAAGCAAAAGGTTCTAATGTTGAATCTACTGAAAAGTGGAAACGTGACAGTCTTTTCATAGACAAACGTGGGAAATTGAGAGACTTCAATCATAAAAAGGTTTCCAGAAAAAGAGGTAGTGGGATTATATGGTCCAGATTTGCTAATTCGTTGATGGTCATTTATCTTCTATGCCTAAATCTTGGATTCTTCATTGTGGTAAAGGAGGTTCACTGAGGGGCCAAGGGTGGAAATATGGATCTGGATTTGTTGATGGGATTTTCCCCGTGTTGAGCCCTGCTGCACAAGAGATTCTCAACTTTGTACAGAAGGAGGTGGATGTTAATAGAGTATGGTCTGCCCTGGACCATTTGCCTCCCACTAACACCACCTGGGACGACCTAATCAGCATAGCAGTTCGACTTCGTCTTAATAAAAAGTGGGATCCGATCATACTGGTAAGCATAGATGTAAAGACTATCCTGGTTTCAGATTTATTATAATGTGTCAATTGCTGGTAACACTGGAAACACCTTTTCAGATGTGTGAATGGATATTGGAAAGGAGCTCCTTCAAGCCAGATGTCATTTGCTATAATCTACTTATAGAGGCATATGGAAATAAATTACATTTTAGAAAAGCAGAATCCACTTATTTTGAACTCCAGGAAGCTCGATGCATCCCTACTGAGCATACTTATGCACTTCTTCTAAAAGCGTACTGCAAGTGTGGTTTGGTCGAGCATGCTGAAGCTGTCTTTGCTGAGATGCGAAAAAATGGCTTTCCCCCAAGTATGTCTAGGTTTTATCCATGATCTGTCTGGTTATGGAGACGCTATAAAGAATCTTGGCACATTCCTTTTCATTTATGATTCATATAATCTATAAATGATGTGTAGGGGCTTCCTTGTTTTGCTACCACTGTTTTTTTTTCAGGAATTCAACATGATTATAATTTAATTAACCTTTACAGGCACAATAGTGTATAATGCTTATATTGATGGGTTATTGAAAACAAGAGATTCTCAGCAAGCGCTTGCTGTTTTCCAAAGGATGAAGAGAGAGAACTGTGAACCAACTGCTGAGACTTACACATTGATGATCAACTTGTATGGGAAAGTTGTAATAATCTTACTTTCTCTTGATAACATTATGTATTTTAGTCTTTGAGCCTCTTTTTATTGATCATTTTGTCTCTTGTTTAACTTTTTTCAGGAAAATAAGTCTTACATGGCCTTAGAGTTGTTCCGTGAGATGAAGAGTAAAAAATGTAAACCTAATATTTGCACTTACACTGCTCTGGTGAATGCATGCGCCAGAGATGGATTGTGTGAAAAGGCGGAAGAAATTTTCGAACAGTTACAGGAAGCAGGGCATGAACCTGATGTGTATGCTTATAATGCTCTCATGGAAGCTTACAGGTAATTTCAAAAATGAAAGATATCAAAATTTAAAACCTTTGTATCATGTAAAACAATTGCTTAGCTTTGTGTAAGAACAAAGCTAATAGAATTTATTTTTGCAGTCGCGCAGGCTTCCCATATGGTGCTGCAGAAATATTTTCCCTGATGCAACAAATGGGATGCGAACCGGACACAGCATCATATAATATAATGTTGGATGCTTATGGGAGAGCAGGTCTTCTTCAAGGTACGTATTTAATTTGTACACAACTAGGCCTGTGTCCTGTGTCCTGTGCCCTGTATGATTTCTTTGAGCATTATTCGATCCTTTTTGGACTTACCAGTTACCCCCTGGTTTTGGCATTTCAGGTGCAGAAGCCGTCTTCGATGAAATGAAGCGGCTTGGAATAAAACCAACCATGAAATCCCACATGCTGCTTTTATCAGCCCATTCAAGACTAGGCAATGTGGTGAAATGCGAGGAAATTGTGATGCAGATGGAGGAATCTGGGATCCCACCGGATACCTACATTCTCAATGCAATGCTGAATTTGTATGGGCGTGTAGGGCAGTTTGAGAAAATGGAACGAATTCTAGGTGCAATGGAGAATGGAGCATGCAAGCCCGACATCAGTACTTACAACATCTTGATCAACACTTACGGGCGGGCTGGATTCATAGACAAAATGGAAGAGGTTTTTGCGTCGCTTCCCTGCAAGAATTTGGAAGCTGACGTGATGACATGGACGTCCAGACTTGGTGGCTACTCCAGAAAGAAAGTATACAAGAAGTGCATAGAAATATTCGAGGAAATGATAGATAGTGGATGTTATCCGGACGGAGGGACTGCCAAAGTGCTGCTGTCTTCGTGTTCATGCGAAGATGAGATTGAGCAAGTCACAAAAATGATTAGGACAATGCACAGGACCTCATCCTGAGTAGTAAATATGGTGGAATTACACAATTGGTTTTTAAAGTTTAATACTAGTATTAGTCCTTGAGTGAGTGAGTGAGTCCTCGTCCACTTGTCCACTTGTCCCTCACCTACAAAACAAAGATTGAAAAGCATGTGGACGTTGAAGAGACATTTTCAAAACTATATGGGCTTGCAGTTAATTTATTAATGACAAATTGAGTCAAAATAACATCCCTCATTTTCTTAATAAGGGTATCTACATTCGCAAAGGGCGAGAAAATTTGTCAACCTTTTCTTTTCTTTTTTATTTTTTTCATTTTTTGTTAACACATAGGGACTAGAAAGATTAATTACAACCCCCTGAGGGTTGTCATTTTATATTATATTTTTATTATTGAAAAATGATAATGTAGTATAATTCAATTTTTGCATAATTTTCATCACTGATTCCTCTCTTTAAGATAAAAGTGCAAAAAAAGTTTTTGCTTGTTCATTCGTAGAGGAGAAACCAATTCATTCATTCCTGGATAGCTTCTCTCGAAGGGCTTCCTATTTCCTCCGTAAATATCTAAGTAGAAATTATAATTTCTTGGAATTGAGGTTTAGTATTTAAGTATTTACTGTATTATTAGTCATTACCTACATATAATGTTTTATGCATTATTGGAATTTGGAGTCTGTACAAAGAAATATAATTAAAAAGGAAAAAGAAAACAACAACAATACCAAAGAAGTTAGCTTTGGCCTTACCCCAACGAGTATTGGGTATAAATTGAATCTGCTTATGGCTATTTCAAATAGAACCACATTAACGAAAACAAAATAGATTGTATAGATTGTGTTGGATCAGAAACAAAATTGAGTTCTTATTTCCTAACTGTGTTTTTCAACTTTCAAGCATATATATGGGACAAGAAATGAGAACCGGTCATTACTTTTTGAAGCAGCCTCCAAACCAAAAGCTGTATAAAAAGAGAGAAACCATGAGATTTGATTGAAAACCAAAGCAGTCTTAACAAGATAAAAACAAAACCACTAGTAGGAACTTCTGGAGCTCTCTTCGAATTCACAGCAACCAAGGACATGAAAATCAACAAAATTTATACCTTCCTCCTGGGCTACGGTTCAATGCACATAAAAGCCATGGTTTGGATCTTTTAGTTTCTTCTTCCCAAGAATCTCGGAATCTATAAGACACATATGATGAAATACGAAGATATTTTAAATTATGTGTAGAAGATGGAGAATTGCCAAAAGTTCAGATACAAACTTTCTACTCAATGTTTGAGATTGATCCCATGAGTCTTAACTTCCAGATATCCTTTTCTGTGATGGGCTTTTTTGTCGCCTTGCTGCATAAGAGGAGTCATCCAATCAAAGTAGATCCCTGTACAAGGACAAGGATAATGTGTGTATTGAATTTAGCTTAGAGACAATAGTTTTATGTTTGGATACTACTTCTTTTGAACCACATTGTAATATCATCCCTAAAGCTAGTCTACTTAGATAAGAATGACATCTTGACACATGAATAGTGTTATCAAAGGCTCTTGAAGATTTTTCTAAGAGTACGACATCATTTCCATCGCATCTATATATCAAGGCTATCCATGTGTAGATGCACCTGTGAAACAAACTTCAAGATATTTCATTTGTGTGATTCTTTAGAAGCAATCCACATATCATCAATAGAGTCCAGAAGTGGAAAATAGCCTAGGTATAAATATAAGTTTGGGATGTATACAAGAAGTAGCACCCCAAGCGAAACCTGCACAAGAGTACTTGAATCAAATTATGAAGTGTTTGGTGCACAAGTTAGGATTCACAATTGTAGTGGTAAAGTGAAAATTGAACGCAGCATAATTTGAATCCAAATGACGCACATAATGAACATATGATGTAAATAACATTTCCTTCAGTTTTGTACACTTGTACTAACTGAAAAGAATTCATCTTATATCACCAAGTTCTAAAAGAGTCAACCACTCAACCAAATTTCTTAGCTGAATCAACATACGAACATAAATCTGAAGATTGACAAAATAAGACTGAACTGCCACAAGTATAGGACGGACCTGCAAATTGACATCAAATTAGTATTTGAAGCTCTGATAATCAGAGTAAATACCAATCATATTTACATGTCCAATGAGGTAGTTCAAGGCCAAGTACCACCACAAACAATCTTATTTGCTATGTTGCAGTATTTGTGAATGCATGCTCCTAAGGATATGTTTAACCTCACATTGAAGTCTAGATCTAAATGATATATAGAAAGTAAATCCGAAATACAGACCTGGCATAGAAATCTTTGAGTTGGATGATAAAACTGAAAATGACTGCATCTCCAACCAAGACATACATTATTCCAAATCTGATGTACCATCTGAACTCCTTGACATA
>MAYD01382125.1:0-17739 GCA_001909325.1 Ruellia speciosa
GCCCCCACGCCCCAAAATTTTGCTCGCTTTTTTTAGAGTATAGGTCATAGGCAAAACAAATTTTTAGGGAAAACATAATTAGTAAAAACGACAGTGAATAATAATTCAATTATACTATATGTTCCCTGATGAAAATAAAAACAAAAATCTCTGTGGAGAATGTTGTCCATGGAATTCATACATGCTGCTTAAATCATCATGGGTTTCGACATGTTGCATCAAATCAGTCAACAAGAATCGACAGTCTATTCCATCCCTAACCTTCTTTAATTGTTTTATTTCCAAGTATATAACTTAATGATATACCCTACCTAGTACGACACTTAAAAAAGCGGGTGTAAAAAAATAGAAATTAATTACAATAACAATAATTATACAACAAATCAAAATTAAACATGACAATTTTTATTTTAATGATCTGAATGAGAAGAAATATTATAGAAGTGGTAAGTTAATATGAGAACGTGAGTGAAAATTTTAGACATAAAGTGTCTAAAATAACTTTTTAAATTTTAAACAAACAACTAAAACTTTATTTGGAGGGTTATTTTCATTTTATATTATATTTTTATTATTGAAAAATGATAATGTAATATAATTCAATTTTGCATAATAAAAATTATTGATTCCTCTTTTTAAGATAAAAGTGCATTTTTTTTTTACTTGTTCATAAAGAAGAAACCAGTCCATTTGTTCTTGGATAACTTCTCTCGAAGGATTTCTACTTCCTTAGTAAATATCTTAAGTAAAAATTATGATTTCTTGAAACTGATATTTAGTAATTCGTAAATTCGTAATTCAACAAAAAATTCCTTTACTTGTTGACATCCAAATGAGTCAAGGTATAGTAAGCAATAAATTTATTTATAAATGTATTCCCACTTTAACAAGTGTTTACAATAGTATTAGTCATTACCAACATATAATGTTTTGTGCATTATAGGAATCTGGATTCTGTACAAGAAATATAATTAAAAAGAAAAAAGAAAACAATGACAAGACCAAAGAAGTTAGCTTTGGTCCAAATCAATTACCCCAATGAGTATTGGGTATAAACGAAGTGGAGATGGGCCTGGTATGGCCTACTCAATGCCAAGGCCTAATTAAATTTACTACCGTTGTTACTAATAGGAGCGTGTGTAGAGTATATATCTACCCTACCAGGCAACCACTACCAAGCACCAACCGTCTTCCTTAGTTGCCGGTTTCACCAAACCCCTATCTTTCATCTTCCCCTGATTGTTGATCTGCATTGTGGGTTTAGTTTCTTGCGTTTAAACAATCAACATGGCGTCAAGGTTGTGGGCGATCAAAGCTGCTTCTTACTTTAGCCTTAGGATCCCTGTTCCTTCCAGAGCTTTTGCCACTGGTGCGTTTTGATTTCCATCCACCTTCCTCTTTTCTTTTCTGTTTATTCTTGCCTACCATGGTCGGATTTATTATTGTGATCTGTGACTGCCTGCCCAGATCTTTATTTATTTTATTTCCACACTGGATTTTTTCTTGTAGGACCTTTGTTGGTTATAGTCATGCAGATTTCATTCTAATTTATGATGCTTAGCTTTCTCCCCATCTTCTCTACTGAAATCCATGTCTACATTTTATAATTAGGTGGGTAGAATAATTTATGATGCTGTTGTCTTTCAGTCCAAAAAATTTATTTATATTAATTATATTCAAGATTTCAATTTGTGTCCACTCATTTGAAACAAATCAAAGCAGTTATCAAGGATCTAAAATATGCGGAGTCTCATGAATGGGTGAAAGTTGAAGGCAGTTCAGCGACCATAGGAATTACCGATCATGCTCAAGATCACTTGGGTGATGTTGTATACGTTGAACTTCCGGAGAAGGGGGCTCAAGTAACACAAGGTGAAAGCTTTGGTGCTGTCGAGAGTGTTAAGGCAACCAGTGACATTAACTCTCCTGTCTCTGGGAAAGTGGTTGAGGTTAACACCAAGCTCACTGATTCTCCTGCTCTCGTGAGTCTATTCTCTTCACCACGAACCACTTTCGATTTTGATTTTGCCAATAGTTTTTGGGAGTTTTTGGAGTATGATTCAGTCTTATCTTGTCTACTTTCTTGATTATACAATTGGTTACAAAGGAGGTGTATTTTCTGCGTCCTGGGAGCCTCCTTGCTTTGAAAATATGTTCATGTTTCCTTGTTAGAGAATAGAAACTTTACATGCCATACTGCTGTCTTTTGGTACCTTAATTGCACTGTAAGTACTCCTGTGCTGTAGACTTTATTGTGTTAATTTCATTATTGAATCATTGTCATGAATTATGATACACATCTGCAAATGGCCCTGGTTACAGATGCACATTTTCTTGATCCCCACCTCATGTTTGAAGTTTCATGTGATATTGTTTGCATATGTTGTTAGGTTAATACAAGCCCTTATGAAGATGGATGGATCATAAAGGTTGAGGTGAAGAATCCTGAAGAAGTGAGTAACCTAATGGACTGTAACCACTACTTCAAATTCTGTGAAGAGGAAGATGCCAAGCACTGATCGGCTACTGAGACAAGCGTGACAATTTCCATGTTGAAGCCCATGGAACCTTGTTACACCTTTCTACTTTGATTCTCTTTGTTTTGAATGTAACCCTTCCCTCCCTACTCCTACTCTTATGGTTTGGGCCAAAAGAATTGAACTTTTCGTATTCCTTCTGTTTAATTGATAAGTTTTCTTGGCGTTGCGTGTGGGAAATTTGTGGTTTATCATGTTATGTAATGAATTTAAATGAGTAAAAATGTATTAATCCTATATTCGTAAAAAAATAAAATAATTCATCGTCGTTTAATTATTTAACATACTAGTATTTCATGATTTAGTCATTGCTCACTTACAACGACACCACCATTAACAACAGCCGCAAGTGTTCTCAATGAAGAAATACATTAAAGAATTAAAAAGAAACAAACATTCAGCACCTGGATTCCTAAGCGGCAGTGACTACTTCGGCTGTTTTCTCTTTCTCTTCCTTTTTCTCTTTCACTTGTCGCTTCGGGTTTTCTGCACTGTCAATTACTTCGCCAGTCTTTATGAGATACCTTACTTTTTTGCCATTTTCCAGGATTTTATGACCAACTCTGCTCACCACATCCTGTGCTTTAGAGTAAAGCATCACATTTGAACTATGGATCGGTGCTTCAATCCTGATTATCTGCCCTTGTTCTTCTCCTTCCTTGCGCTTTACATGCTTTGTCTTCAAGTTAACATCTTTTATTATTATGTGGCTGTTATGCGTAATAACACTGGCAACCTCACCAACTTTACCTTTGTCTCTACCAGATATGACTTTCACAGTATCTCCAACTTTGACATGCATCTTGTGTAGAACTGGTAAGCTGTTTGGTTTGCACTTTTTCCGTTCCCATCGTTTGAGCTGCAAAACATTTCAAATATATTCACTCTTTTAATTATTTTTGAGCATATTAGAAAAACTACTATTCTATAGAGTGTATAATGTTTAATTCCACTTCTATCCTTATTTGTAGTATATATATAAAAAAATCTTTATTATTTGTAGTGTATATATAAAAAAAAGCTTTATGTTGTTTCATGAATAGTACTGATATGATTTATTATTTAGCACATGTGTGCAATATTTACTAGTATAAATAATTTGGGCCATATTGTTATAGCCACTGCCAATTCACTAGACTCAGAATTTTTGAGATGCCCAGTTCTACAATACATCACAAACTGCTGGAACACCAAGCATAGAGGATAGTGCAGGTTATCTAATTCAGGATACAACACTGCTGCTGCTGCAGCAGCAGCAACAACTACTTCCAAAAATGTTTAGATGACATTGACAGACATCTCACTAAATTCATATGAAAATGTCTTCGAGGGACAAAAGGTTTATAATGTGTTCTCAGCTGGGGAAGATCTAGTGCTAGTCTCGTTGAAATAAAATGGAGTTTCTTTCAAATGACACCAATTCTGTGCTCAAATCTCTCCTAAAGACTGTCATAACACACCTAGTAAGATTTAATAAGAAATTGAGTTCATTTGCACCTAGATTAAGATTACAAAAATTAAACTGCAAACGTAAGTAATGGTTAGATAAATCAATCCAGATGTTCAGCGCCAGCTATAGGTAAATGACAAGGAAATAAGCATGCAAATGATTAATGAAGTGTGAATGAGAACCTTTGCAACAATTGGCCTAGGCCGCTCTATTGATTTAACCTGCACAGTTAACCAGCAGTAACAACAGTAAACCATAAGTAAGGCTTGAAAGCAAGCTAAACGCAAAATAGAAAGCATTCAAGGAGAGAGGAAGAGAAAAAAAGGCCCAAACTTTGTAGGGCAATCAAACTAACTGTGCTATCGATTCCAGTAATACCAATCCCAATTCCAATCCTCGAGATATCTTGGATGTCAAATTCATCAAGATCACAGAAAAACAATCCCAGCAACACACATGTTCATATAACTAGACTAGCGCAAATCCTTCAATTCAATTCAGCCTTTTTCCATGATTTACCATTTACTATAAAAGGAGAAGCACAGAGAGCTTTGGGTATCACTTCCGAGGGGGAAGAGTAAAACTTATTAATTCACAATCCTGAGCCACACGCACAGGCGATAAAATACAGTTGCTCAAACAAACCCTAGCAAAACCAAATAGGGAAAGGAAATAAAGAAAGAGGAACTCTTGACAGTAAATGAATCATCCCGTTGGAAAACAGAAAGGTTACCAAAGGCAGGTGGAGAGATGGGGAGAAGCGGTGACCCAGGAAAGAGTTGGTGGAGAGATTGAGGGTAAGGGATGCAAACGAGCTCTGCAGCAGGGACATTGACGCCATTGTTGATTCCGAATATCTCAGACTGCACTTGAGACTTGAGACCCGACCAACTCTCGAGCAAGGCCTGGGGAATGGTCGCCTGGGAATGGGGATAATGTTCTACACTACCCTTTTCAGCTCATCAAAACAATAAAATACATAATTTGTTGCAAAATTGCAAATTGCAATGGTGGGGGGTTAGCAGATTTGGGCCTATATTTCTGTATGGGCCGGGAGACGCAGCCCAGACCATTTGGGCCTTGAGCTTCGCCTATTTGCAGTTTGAACTTTGAAGAGTTAGACAGACAGACACGAAGGAAAGAGCGAATTCCAACTCTATCGCCCCGCCCCCGTCGCCGTCCCCAGCTTCCAAAATGTCGCTTCAATTGCCTTCGTCTGTAATCTGCTACAATTCCCATTTTGCTTCGGTAAGTTGCTGCTCTCTTTTCTATTTGCCCATTTGCTTCTACTCGAATTCTGCCGCTTTTTGTCATCTTATTTCCAATATGTTTAGGGATTTCGTGGAAAATCGTTTTTGTGTGGCTTCTGGCGGACAAACAGACCAAGGAAATTAAAGTTGGTGGTTAAAGCTGGTCCCAAGAGAATAGAATTTGACACTTCATGCAGAGAGGCTTTACTTTCTGGGATTAATAAGCTTGCTGATGCTGTTTCCGTCACTTTGGGACCTAAAGGTAACGTTATAGAATCTCTACTTCCTTAATAATAATTTGTTCTTTTTTCATTTTATGCACTCTCTGTCCGCCGTTTTGTTTGCTTTGAGTTTTTACTCCTGCCAAGTCTACTCTGCTGGAGTTCAACATTACAATTTACACAACTCGCAACTAGAGTCTTAGTCTCCTAGCCTAGATGTCCCTGACTTAGTAAATGACTCAAGATGGTAATTTATTCAATATTGCATAATTGCAACCCGTCATTTGTTGATGTTATTGTTTTGTTTCTGGGAGGGTACAATAAAACGGCTTAGTTTCATGTTGAGCTTACGGGTATTGAGATTAGTCCCCAGCTTTATACTAGTCATGATCAAAGTCAAAAGATGTTTAATGGATTCTTGCTGGTTTTCATTTAAATTATGCAGGGCGAAATGTTGTCCTCTCCGAGTCAGATAAACTTAAAGTAATAAATGATGGTGTTACTATTGCTCGATCCATAGAACTCTCTGACACAATTGAGAATGCAGGGGTGCTGCTAATCCAGGAGGTCAAACACTGTTGTTTTATATATCTCATGCATTTAGTCATTCAGGTAATATGCTAAATTGCTGGTCTAGTTCTTCACTTTTGCAGGTTGCAACTAAAACAAATGGGTCGGCTGGTGATGGCACAACTACTGCAATTGTATTGGCTCGAGAGATGGTTAAATCTGGATTGTTGGCTATTGCTAATGGGGCTAACCCTGTGGCTTTGAAAAATGGGATGGAGAAAACAGTGAAAGAATTGATAAGCAATTTGAAGGAGAAAAGTTTTGCTGTACAAGGAATTGATGATATTAAAGGTTCAATTATTTTTCAATGTTCTCCATTAATCAAGATTATTGTATCATACTTTATTTTTTTCTCCTTTCTGCAGCTGTAGCATCCTTATCTGCTGGGAATGATGAATATATTGGGAACTTGATTGCTGAAGCTATTAATAAAATTGGTCCTGATGGAGTAATATCAATTGAATCTTCTTCATCATCTGAAACTTCTGTGACAATTGAAGAAGGAATGAAGGTAATTTGTATGAACCAATCTGAATTTCTACATATACTGTAGGTAATTTTACAACTTCCAAGCTTGAATTTTGAAACTAGTATTCTTTCAAAATTCATGCTGCAATATCCCATGTGGCCTCTTCCATCAACTGAATGGGAAGAAATACTTTAATCCCTTTTGTTGAGCTTATGAAAGCTGTCAAATTCAAAATTGGATGACTTGATTTTCACGCCATGTATTGGAATAAGTCATTTCTCCAAAACCCAACACTGATGTTTTCACTTTCCTTCATTCTGATTTCACAAGCGCTGATCTCTTTCCTGTTGAGTTTTTATAATTTTCTTACAGATAGATAAAGGATATATGTCTCCGCACTTTGTCACGAACAAGGACAAGTCTATTGTGGAATTTGACAACCCCAGAATTTTAGTGACTGATGAAAGGATATCCATTGTGAAAGAGGTTGTTCCTTTGCTGGAAAAGGCTACACAATTGAGTGTCCCTTTGCTGATTATTGCGGAGGATATATCTCGGCAAGTGCTGGAAACTCTAGTTGTGAATAAAATGCAAGGTGTACTTAATGTTGCTGTTGTAAAGTGCCCAGGACTTGGAGGGGGGAAAAAAGCTATATTGCAAGACATTGCACTTATGACAGGTGAACTAAATACTAATTTCCATTTCACATATAGCGTCTTTCTTTGAAATGGGAAAGAAACAGAAGTGGTTATTTTCCATGCTTCCATTTCCAAGATTTACTCAATACTTCATAGACATAAATCAATGCTTAAAAACCACTAAAATGTGATAAGGGTATATTTGGATTCAATCTCCACATGTGTGTGTATTGTGTTGGATGTAATTAAATTCAGTTTTAACTTATTGCACGATTCATATTGCTTCATTCTGATCAGGAGCTGATTTCATTTCTAGAGAGTTGGGCATGAGCCTTGAAACTACAACATCTGATCAGCTTGGTATTGCTCGAGTAGTAACTATTACAAGCAATTCTACGACTATAGTTGCAGATCCTTCAACCAAAGCGGAAATACAGGCAAGAATTATGCAGATAAAGAAGGATCTTGCTGAGACAGATAGCAAACATCTGGCAGAAAAGCTTAGGGAGCGGGTTGCAAAGCTTTGTGGTGGGGTGTCTATAATTAAGGTTGGGGCTCATACAGAAATTGAACTTGAAGATAAAAAACTAAGAATAGAGGATGCAAAAAGTGCCACTTTTGCAGCCATGGCTGAAGGAGTGGTGCCTGGTGGTGGGGCGACTTACATACATCTCTCAAAGCAAATACCTGTAATGAAGAATGCGTTACAAGACCCTGATGAGAAGATTGGTGCAGAAATTGTTGCAACGGTTTGCTACCTGTCCCTTACCTTTTGCTTAACATATTTGTTTTATGTATTCTTTCACATTCTTGAAAAGTAACCCCTGTTGGAGTTTTTTTTTTTTTTTTTTTTAAATGTTGTGCTGATTGTGGTAAAAACTTATGATTCTTCAACACAATTAATGCATATAATTGCATAAACCGCTCCTAAGAGCCTTTGGCTAAGGTAAATACATTTGCACAAGTTTGATTTACATGGTAGGTCTGACAATTCAGCATATATGCCAGCCATTTTTTCGTTTGTAGATGAGAAATCTGTTTTTGATGATCCTATGTTACTTTTAAAAGACCCCTTTTTTGGCTTTGAATATCAGGCTTTACTTGCACCTGCAAAAGTAATAGCAGCAAATGCAGGTGTTGATGGAGATGTAGTAGTGGAGAAAATAAAAGCTTGTGATTCGAGGGTCGGTTATAATGCAATGAGTGGGCAATATGAAGACCTAATGGTTGCTGGAGTTATTGATCCATGCCGAGTATCAAGATGTGCACTGGAAAATGCTGTCTCTGTTGCTGGTATGATCCTTACTACACAAGCCATATTGGTGGAGAAAACAAAGAAAGCTAAGCCACGTATTCCTCACGTTCCTGGCATCTCTCCGTAAAAAGTAAATTTTGAGAATTGAAGGCTAGTTGACAGGATACACTAACCAATTAACCTATTAGAGGTCTACTGAGTTTACTATAGGTAACTTATTTTGGGTGAGGGTATCAGTTTTTTTTTCTTTATATTATTATTATTATTATTATTATTATAGGTTAAAAGTGACCAGTTTTGCAGCTCTGTAGCCTGCTGGACTGGACTTGGCATCATTGCATGATTTCCTGAATCTTTTATACCATGTGATAAAGGGTTGTTGCTCCTCCTGAGACCTCGATCATATCATGTCTTGATGAAAAATGCTTATGATGAGAATGGACATAGATCCATAGAACATGAGGTGTGGCTGAATATGATTATTACACACTACCAACCCCAACGGATATATAGTCGATAGATAGATTATGATGATGGAATTGTAAACTTGCGCTGGGAGTCTGGGACAGGTCGGAAATTCACCTCTTCTCTCTTTTTTTTGTTTTTTTGAAAGGAAACATGCATTAATATTGACTGAACTCAGAATACAAATCCAAGCTACCTATTTACCCAATAAATGGGATCAAGTCCTATGTAGTTCTAGTACATTGTAGCATGGACCTCACCAGGGGAATACGTGAAATTCTACTTTCAGAGACATACTCAGGTCCAGTTTCTTGTCTACACTTGTTTGAGAAACCCACAGAGCAGCAGATTGGGACAACTACAGAAACTGTGTGCAATTGGTATGTTGAAAACATTGTTAAGGATGCATCGGGTGCTGGCTCCATAGATGCTTTAAGAGCACGAGGCCTGTCAATGGGTATTTTGCAGAGTCAGTAACAGATCTAAAGGAATTGAAAGCCTTTGTGCGCACCTTTGGAAGCTATGGATTTGACAGATTGGCAAATCGTGAGAATTTGGATGCAGTGCTGGAAGTATGCATTCTGGGGACAGAATGGAAGTGTAATCATATATAAAGCAGACAGTGGATATCGACACTATGGTTAGGTTCTGCATGCAGGCCAGGCCCTTGCTTTTGATTCCCTTTTAATAAAAGCTGCTGTTGTTGTGCTGGAAGGAGGTGTGCCACTGATACATTCACCGCTAGCTGGTGTTAACACTTACCTGATGAAATACCTGAGAAAAAAGAGAACAGGAGGATGAGAAGAGTGGCAAACATGGTTAATGTAGGCGGTGATCATGTTTGAGTGGATTAGGTCCATTCTTGAAGAGGTTGGGGGGGAAACTGATAGTTCATGGGGCTTGTTGTCATATTTGTTTGCGATATTTATGATGTCTGCTATCTGGAACACCACTGCCTTTAATATGGACACTGGAGGCTTCAGCAGCAATGTTCATTGTCTGGCCAGGTGCACATGATTTGCTGCTTGAAGGTGAATATCTACTTAGATTGAAGCTTAAAATTGATGAAATGTTTTGATATGAAGGTGCGTATGTGCTGTGATTGCCGGAAATGAAATGCTGAGACTTGAAAGAGAATATCGACAGAAACAATCCCTTTCAAATGGCCACGCCAGTGAGTCATTGGATCCTGAGGCACAAAACTATCTATCAGTAGAGGCAAGTATAAAGTCCACAATGCAGCTTTTCATCAAGTTCTCTGCTGGAATCATTCTGGATTCTTGGAATGAAAGCAATTGGTAAGTGAAAAATCTCCATGTGCTCTGAAAAAGGGTATATGCATCTTATCTTAACCCTAAACACATATTCAGTTTTGAACCATCAAGAATTCCCCTTAATTGTATGTCTTTCATATATGAGCTTAGGCTGCTAAAGGTAGCCATAAGTCAGCCGTAGGACTTGTATTCTGAGTTTATTCTTATTGGCTCCATGTATCTGGAGATTCACAAAGATGACATTCTATTGTTTTCTGATTTATCCAGGTCTCATGTTGCTGCAAAAGCTGATTTTCCTTGATCAAGTCTATGAGATCTCACCCTACTTTCCAAGGAGCGCATTGGAATCATGTGACTTAGTGCATTCTGTGTTGTGTGTATAGCCAATACTATTCAAATTCTTCCACAGCCCTGACTTTGTTGGGTGCTTCCCCACGCTATTTTCTTGCCATGTCACTGGTACATAATTCTCCATCAATGAGGCAGTCCCATGGTGACTCAACTCCACACACATGCCTGTGATGCAGGTTATTTTAAGCCTTCTTCTCACGGCCAAGATTGCTCCGAGGTGGAATATGTTGGTATGAGAAGAGTGTTTACAGCAGGCATCGATACTTCCATTAGATTACAACTGCAAGGCAAAAAATGTAGAAGGTTCAATGTCAGGAAGCATGGGGCCCAGTCCCCTGCCAGGATTTGCAGTATCAAGGTCAGGTCCAAGATTTAGAGATGAAGAAGCAAATTTTGGGTCGTATATTTATTTGTCTGGGCAGTAAGTACAGTACATGGTGAACTACGGTATCAATTGTAAGGCAGTATTGTGTGTGATATAATACATGATGAAAGGTTATGAACTCTTCCACTGCCAATATTGTGTAGTTTAGACTTTAGAGAGACTATGAAATCGTAAGACTTAAAAGTGTTGCTTTCCAGTGATCAATAATTAGCATTATATTACAGGCTGTTATGGTTGTATTTACTAAAATTGAAGTAACTATATAGGCCAGGCACCAGCTCACCTCAGGGCTCAGGCTCAGAGCTGATTGCATTTGCTTAATATAAGCGTTGGGTGTTAAATCAAAATGCAATCTTGAATAAGGATTGCATGTTTGCATTTGCATTGTGATTGTACAAGTGTGAGTGTGACTATGGAATATCAATTGACTTGATGTTTCCTATGATCCATTGATCCTAATTCCTATCCCAAGAAGGGCAGGGGCTTGGTTTATTAGAAAAATAAAAATAAAAATGAAAGCCTAGTCTTTCCTCCAGAATCCAGGCCAAAGTTCAGCCACAGGCCATAGCCCTCTCCAGTCTCCTGACTCTCCTCGTGAGATTTCTACTGTATTCTGACTGTGATTATACCCCGATGAATCCCCGCTCCAAACTCAGATCGCCCCCAGTTTCGTCGTCGTCCTCCGGCTCCACCCTCCCCACCAATAAAATCAAGATGGTGATGCCCCCCCGCAAATCTTTCCTCAGGCCCACCTCCCTCTTCTTCGCCTCCCTCTTCTTCTTCTATGTCCTCTATTCCTTCATCTACCCTCCCCCTTCCTCTCCTTCCCACCTTCATTTTGCTACCGACTCTTCCGGAACCATTCTTGCTCCCCAGGTCAAAATTTTTATGTATGATTTGCCCCGGAGATTCACATACGGAGTCATTCAGAGCTACGCCGCCGCGCGTGCTGCAAAGCCGCTCCACAACATTGGTGATGATGCGTTGCTCAAGTATCCCGGACATCAGCACTCCGCCGAGTGGCACCTCTTCTCCGATTTAAATCGTCCACCTCATCAACGCCTTCACTCTCCCGTCATTCGGGTCATGGACCCCGACCAGGCTGACCTTTTTTACGTCCCTTTCTTCTCCTCGTTGAGCCTCGTTGCTAACCCTATTCGCCCTCCCGCTTCTGCAAACGGATCTTTGCATATGCCCGTATATAGCGATGAGGAAACTCAGGTACTCATTTTATCCTACTTCCTTCATAATTTTACCCTTACCATTACCATTTTTCCCACCCATAAGGTAGCTATAAAGTTGTAAATTTTGTTGCACTAGGATATGTTTTCAGTGATCTACTTACCGGATTCTGTTATTGTCCACGAATGAATTCGACTCGAACTTTGTTGTCAAACCACCAAAACTGTAATTTGTAACTGTAGATCCGCTTGTGCTCCTTTGTTTGCCTTTTTCAGATATTCTACTTAAGGGATTTGGAATTCTGATAATCTAGTTCATCATTTGATTTGTTGTAATTGGGGTCATACTTCTCTATGGGCACTTTTAGGCCTGCCAAAATCAGGGCTGCCTTGTTCACTTAGTTCCTGATTATATCTATGCACCCTTGCTAGAAGCAACAAGTATTTTTCTACTACTTTTTTAGTTTCATTCCAGCAAAATCAACTGTTTGGTCCTCATACTTTTGGTTCTAAATGTGGCTACTGATGTAGGAGGCTTTGATGGAGTGGTTGGAAGAACAAGTTTATTGGAAAAGAAATAATGGATGGGATCATGTATTCATATGCCAAGATCCCAATGCTCTGTATAAAGTTATTGATAGGGTGAAAAATGGGGTGCTACTGGTTTCAGATTTTGGGAGGTTGGTTCGGAACCAGGCATCTCTTGTGAAAGATGTGATTCTACCGTATTCGCACCGGATTAATACATACAAGGGGGAAATAGGAGTTGAGAATCGGAAGACACTGCTTTTCTTTATGGGGAATCGATTTCGGAAAGAGGTAATCATCCTTTAGTAGATATATATCTCACAAACTGCAAGTGGTGCATTTCATTCAGAATTAGATTTTGCTCATCAGTTTGAAGTAGATTGGCAGCAGAAGATAATTTCGTGCTTTCTAATTTCTTTCAAACGTAGAAACACTGCTCTGTAACATTAAGTTAATATTAAATTTATTGCTTTAGCTCTTGTGATATGCAACAAAACTTGCATTCTCTCACTGCTGGAAAGTTTGTAATCATTAAAGTGGCAACTGCATTGATGTTTAGATGCGTTCAAGTGGGAGTTACATATTACTCCCCTTGTCGCACTTAATTTTCCAACGTACTAATTTATACTATATATTTTTTCTTAATTTCTCTAAATAATCCTTATTAAATACTAACACTAAAATAGCTCAATTCCCAATAAATTGTTCTTGATTAAATGTATGCAAAATTGTCAACATAAAAATGCATTAAAAAACGCAAGGTGGAAAGAATAGAGTAGGACAGAGGGACTGAGGGAGTAACAGGTTTTAACTGAGAGCAACCATCTAGTACAAATGTATTCCCCGCTTCTTTGTTTCATCATCAAGCATATATCATTGTCAAATGCAGGGTGGGAAGATCAGGGACTTGCTCTTTCAGGTTCTTGAGAATGAAGAGGATGTTATCGTCAAACATGGGGCACAGTCTAGGGAGAGTCGCCGTGAGGCAACACGGGGAATGCACACTTCAAGGTTTTGTTTACATCCAGCTGGTGATACTCCATCAGCTTGTCGACTTTTTGATGCTATTGTGAGCTTATGTGTTCCTGTGATCGTCAGTGACTACATTGAGTTGCCATTTGAAGATGTTATAGACTATAGGAAGATTGCTGTTTTCATTGATTCCAACACAGCTGTAACACCTGGGAACTTGGTGAAATTACTAAGGGGAGTGAGTTCAAAGAAGATATTGGAGTTCCAAAAGGAAATACAAAAGGTAATTACTCTCAGTAAATTTAATTCCAAGAAGTACAAGAAGAGCTTGCTCTCTTTAAATTCATGAAAGGATTATTTTGAATTAACTTGCCTATATTTTCTATTACTCCTTTCGTTTTTGGATTTTTGAGCTCTGCATCCTATGATAGCTATATATATCTAGTTTCAAAGGATAAAATCAGAATGTTTTGTGGTAATCCTAATATTTTGTAAGGGTCTAGGAAGATAACAAAGCATTAGATACAATTCTATCTATGTTAAGCAAATGTGTATTGATGATCACTCGAAACACCATTTGGTTAAAGTTAATCTGGTGTAGTTTCAGCCATTGAATTTGTCCATCGTTTTCTGTTGGGGGGGCTATAAGATTGCCATGTATTAAGTTGCGTATATATTTCTGTGCTCAGCTCATGGCTGAAATTGGTGAGGAAAGCCTATAAACTATTAAGCTTATTATTGATCATATATATGTATATGGTGTCATTTGCAATTTCATCCTCAGTTGTGGAGAGATGGCTTGACTCTAATTTTCCCTAAATGTTAAACTGTAAATTAATCAGGTAAAGAGGTACTTTGAATATGAGGATCCAGATGGGACGGTGAAAGAAATATGGCGCCAGGTTTCTTCAAAGCTGGGTATGATAAAACTGATGATTAATCGTGAGAAACGGATTGTGCTGAGGGAGATGGTGGAACCAGACTGTGCATGCATGTGCTCTAACCAGTCAGGGTTTCCCATGATACTATGAGAATCTCCTCCATTTCCTTTGATGTACATGGGTAACATGGATCTGCTTTTGCAAGAAGAATAGGTGCAATACATGTTAGTACTAATTTCATTTCATGATGGCGGAGAGCCGGAGAGGAGTGGTGGGCAGTGGGCAATCCCTCTCTGTATTGCATTGAGATTTTGCTGAAATAGATAGATCATAGATGTATACACAAACACAATACTATATATTACTCACTGTTGGGAGTTGCAAGAGCTGCAATCCCTAAAATTGAAATTTATTTCTTTTGGTATCCATTAGGGCATTTATTCATTTCATGGTCTCTTATTCACTCTTGTTTTCCCTCTTTGCACTTGTTTTATTTGTCGTTTGAGATGGTGTTCTTTCCTGTATCGTGTGTATTGTGTACGGGAACAAGATTACATCTCAAGGCCAGTCCTAAATCTATCATTCCTAATATTACAGGCAGGCAACCTCGAAAATAGCATCTTGATTCTAGTACTGTTACTGCTGCTGGCTCATGATTCTGTCCCAAAGGAAAAGGAGATTGAGCATGAATATATCATTATATATATGCTGACATTTTGCTGTCCCTCTCGGCAATCCTCATGAACTTGATCGTCAAAGCCCAAAGGCGGCTTTGTAAGAAACTGCTAACTGTATATCAGTATTAATCTGAAGTAATATGTGGTTAGGTATTACTTTTGCACCATGACAACGTTATTCTCTAGGCTATTGCTCATAATATAATGGGTAACGATAAGAAAGATGGAACAGGAGTTATGTCTGATGCAAGGAGGCAACTTAGGCCTAGCTAATTGAAGATACTTGCATACAAATGCATTTTCGACCGCCCACATGAATAAATATTACATTAAGCATATAGCCAACTAGCTAAAACATATAATATATGAAGTAGTACATAGTACAGGCTAACAAGCACAGTATATATATGGAGAGTGTGGACTGGTGACTGAGGAGTAGGCAGGGAGATTAGGAGAACAAGCGGTTATTGTCGAAGTTGGAGCCAAACAAGCGTCGACAGCTGTAAGTAGAACTCACTAGCCCAACCAGAAGATGATACTTGAGAGCTATGAATATGAGCGGCACACAAGCACATAACCCCACAAGCACCATCACACTTACCATTCCATGCCCATACAGCAGAAGTGAAATGCAGAACGTTGCCATCATCGACCCAATCGACAGGAACAACGCCATCACTCCCATTACCAGCCGAAATGGCAAAGTCGTCAGGAAATCATTTTCTTCATATCGTGATGTCAGTATCGACAGAAACATCAGCATGGACACCAGTGAGGACAGAATTGCCATTGCCTCCGATATTGGGAACAAGAAGAACAATCTATTTTGCAGCAGAATTGGAGACCCGGTGTTGTTGTCGTAGCCTCCCGGCACCGTGAATGCAGAAGAGAACACAACTGTGGTAATGAGCGTGGTGACCAGCATAAATGAATTTGCTGTTTTTTTCATTTCTTGTTCCCCTCTCTTCATCAGCTCCTGGTGTTCTCTTAAGAACAAGTCGTGCGGTGTCAGCCCGTCGGAGTTCTCCGCGCTTATGTCACTAGGTGGAACAATCTTCACAACTTCCTTGTACCAAAGCACCTCACGCTGCATCTGAAGAGCTGCCCCTGGAAGGTCATTGAGCTTATTTTGAGCTGGTAACTTGGCAGCCAAATGAAGCATATTGTTATGATCATCCGGATCTTGACGCAATGCCAGCAAGTCCTTGGTACCGCTACCCACTTGATATATCAGATTGAATATTTTCGCATGGCGATGCACGATGGCAATATGAATTATAGTTTGGTTTCTCTGATTGATTATGTATAAAAAGGAGGGATCTTTACGGATTAACTCCACCAAGAAGTGGTAATTGCCTAATTCCGCTGCTTTAAAAACCAGGTTTATGGTGTAATCATCGTATCGTTTCCCTGTTTCAATGTCTTGCTCACTCATCATGCTGGTCCAAAGGCAATCGAGCAGTGCATATGCATCACATTCCTGGTCTGACGATGAGGACGGCGGCATTTTCTCGTCCCTCGTCCTAAATAGCTTCATCACTAGTACAGTCACATGCATATGACAAACAAATGGAGCAAACTTTATATCATTTATTATGTGTGATCACTTATACTACAAGAGAAATGAAATTAAATACATAGCACATACCCTTGCCAGTAAAACTTGGAAAAAATCCTCCTACTCCGCCTTCTTGTTGAGTTTGAGCAAACGCTGATGGATTCCGAGCAAGAACTCCTAATGGAGTATCGTCATTGCTATCTACAGCTGCAGCTAGCCTTCTGTTTTTGTTGACAATGCTCCATGCAAGACCTTAATGAATTCTAATTGATTCATTACGTAGGAATTAAATGTACGACAATCCATAGTTAGTAGTTACATACCGTAGAGTCCAGACTCAATGCAAGCTGTGAGGAGTTGAATCTGTTCCTCTGAGGACCAATCACGAAAATTTTGAGCTTGCGAGTTAAAGAAATAGGAGGCAAGATGAGCGTGGCCCATGATTGCTGCCATGTAAAGAGGTGTGACCCCTCGAGGACCCTTGAAGTTGATTAAATTCGGGTATGCATTTAGCATTGTTTCGGCAACTTCAAGCTGTCCTGCAGCAGCAGCAAAAGTGAGGGCAGTGCAGTCCTTGATGTTTTGAATTTGGGCGTCTGAGGGATCCATGATTTGGAGTAAATTTTCGACAAAGGTGGCATGTCCCTCAACGGCAGCAATGTGCAGAGCAATTTCTCCGCCGTCGGTTAACTTCTCTTTGGTCAATGTGCGATCTTCTCTTAGCAACCGATCAGCAGCATCCCAGTCACCCTTCAACGCAGCTTTGTGCAGTGGCACGCACTGCTTCATATATCCTGTTATATAGTATAGTTTATTCATTCGTCAATTTTTTTTTTTTTTTTGAAAGATGCATTCATCATTGTATTCGATCAATCCAACCACCTTTCATATTTATATACATGTATTTTAGAAAAAATTAATCCTCAAACATGCATGCATATTTATGTGTGTGCTGGCCGGCGTTCTTGCAATTGAGGGTGTCGGGGAAAATTAATTATTGCCATATTTTATTTTTATAATTGTCATATTTGATTATACTTTTATACACTTTTATTTTTAACCATTTTGAGCATACCA
>MAYD01382145.1:0-10980 GCA_001909325.1 Ruellia speciosa
CATGCCATTTTCTGTTAACATCAACTTATATATTTATACTTAAGGTATAATATAATAGGAAAAGTTAGGGTGCATGTTTTTTATGGACGGTGTGGCGTTTTCTTTCTTATTTCAAAATAATTGATACGTTTCATGAAAAGTTATAGTATTTCAAATCAATTCATAAAATATTATCTTTTTTCATTTATTATTAAATTCATCATTTTTTTCACTACACACTCATAAATTCCCTATTATTTATTTCTATCTTTACACAATTTTTTTAAATAATGTATACAAATTGAATATATCATTTAAATCAAAACAAAAATAAGTACTTATATATTAAATATCACGTATTTACTAATTTGCCTTATTTAATACTTCATATTACATCAAATTACAATGACACCCTTATTTTATTTTTTTGAATTTAATGACACCCTTATTTATGATAATTAATGGTGGAAATAAAAGTCCCGTAGAGTGCCGGACCAATAATATACAAGTAATAAGCAAATATAAAATGGCCTAATCCTAATGGCCTAGTGATGATAAAAGTATAGAATGAGTATCCTTTTGAACAACTCTTTCGTACCTGTTGGGGTGGCTGTAGGCTGTACTGCTGTAGGCATGGTAAGGCTATACAGTATTACAGTATAGTGTGTAGGGCTGTATAGTTTTGGGGAAAGTGCCCTTGGTGTGACCTGTTTTTGTCCTGGATTGCATGTTAGTCATTGTTGTGGTTGTGCTTGTGCAGGAGTGAGTATCTTTGAGACTTGGACTAGAGCTGGCAGTAGGCACTGCCCTTTTCCCTGCCCCAGAGATACAGTGCTCCTATTTTAACTAAACTTCCCTCTCACTTTTCTGTAGCTGCAAATGTTGCATCAAGGATTATACTGATTGGGAAAACAATTCAACTACTCTCTATATCATGTACAATGAGAAATCCCACAAGTAAATACTCCTAAACCGGAGTTTCAATAGTTCTTCTTCCTCTTCTCCATCTTCTTCTGCCATGCCATGGATCTCTCTAGCAGCAAGTACTTGGAAACCCCAGCCTTGTTCTCCTCTCAACTGGTATTTTGTTGTTTTCTTCCTTTTTTCTAGCCATTTTGTTGCTGTTCCTTCTCTTTTTCTTGTTTTTGTAATGTTTGCGGTATTATGCCACATGTTTCTCAATGTGGGTTTTTTATGCTTGTCATAAAGGGAGCAACTTTGGAGGCCAACAATGGATTGTCCATAAAGAACCCTTTTTTGGATTCCTTTTCCGACCCCATCTGCAAGGTGAGCCTCAAAGAGACCTCAGAGTTTGTCAAGTCATTTCCAGTGCCAAACAATCGCGGCACAGCCACAGAAAACAGGGGCTTTTTTGAAGTTTCATCCCAGAGCCAAAGGTGTGGGGACAATGAAGTGAACTCAGTGGTCACCAGGAGAAACCCAGAAGCTCCACCCACTCCTGGGAGGCCTATTTTCAGCTTCAGCAATGGGAGCTTTTTGAGAAAGGGTTTTCCTTCCAAGTGGGATGATGCAGAGAAGTGGCTTGTTAGTGGGACTTCTTGCCATGACTCTCCCGCTAACAATCATTCATTAGAGCCTCCAAAAATGCTCTCCAGGCAATGCAGTGGGTACAAAGCACAGATGGGTGAAATCTTTGCAGAAAAATCAAGGGTTACTGAGGAAAAAGTTTCCAAAGTGATTTCAACTTTTCAAGGGCCTTTAGTACTTGAGCACCATCATCATCATCATCATGCCTCAGCTAGGTCTATCAATGGGGTTTCACTTTCAGCTACAGCAGATGTAATTCTAAAAGGTTTGGAGCTTTTCCCTTCAATATGATGGCATTTTAACTGTGGTAGTATGGCCCATTTGCTAGATTATGTTCCCCTGTTGTTGGTGTAAACTTTTAGTTAAGAAATTTAGTTCCCAATAAACAAACAGAAGGGCTGCAGCTGCTTGAGACTTTTAATTTTTCAGTGCTTTTGTAAACTTGACACATTTGATTTAGTAAATGCAGATAAATTCCCCAATGAGGTGGATCCAGTAACCAGTACCAAGTTTGGATGCTCAGAGCCAATGCAAGAGGGATTTTTCTTTGGAAACACTGTCAAAAAATCCATGAATGATGCAACCACAGAGATTTTGCATAGAGACATTGGCACAGAAATGACTCCCCTTGGCAGCTCCACCACTTCAAGATGTCCTACTCCTTTCAAGAGCACGTCTCCCGCACGCCACAACACGCCCAATAATCGGTCCGGCCCATTGGCCTTAACTAGCATCGATAGTTCAAGCACCATTGACATAACACACCTGCAAGAATGTCATTTAGCCAAGCTGCAACTTGGGAACCAATATGACTCCGTCACCTCCATTTGGAGTTCAAGGGAGGAGGAAGAGGAGGAAATATCCAAGAGTTTGAGACACTTTGAGATGACGAATGAGTGTCGTAAAAGCGCCTCTGAGTCGAAATCGTGCTCATGGGAAGAAGAGGAGAAAACCAAGAGCTGCCTCAGGTGAATTAATGAGAAAATTAAACCAATTATTAAATTTGATCTCGATTATGATATCCCATTATAATCACGGGCCGAATTTTTGAATTTCAGGTACCAAAGAGAGGAAGCAAAGATTCAAGCTTGGGTGAACCTCCAAAGTGCAAAAGCAGAAGCTGAGTCAAGAAAGCTTGAGGTACTAATTCTCACCCCTTTCATCATATTTTGCTCATATGTCCATTTTTGCTGGAGGAATAAATTAAAGACGCATCAGTTTAACCAGCTCTGCTGTTCATTCTTTTTCAAATATTCATGTGAAATGCAAGTAGTAGTGTTTGGTCATATACAAGTTTTGCATAGAAACAAGAGGGCAGGAATGAGTGGTGACAAAGAAGTATTTAGATGTGCGCAAAGAATGGCATAGGTATAGGCCAAGTGAGAAATACGAGAACTTCCTCTAGAATTTTTTATAAGTATCATTATTATTTATAGATGTGGCTGGATTTTGTTGACTGTAATCTGTATGTATGATTGTATATGTAGACTTTGTAAACTCATGTTTGGCTTCATCCACATTGAGCCACCCGCCAGACAAGAACACCCTTTGCTCCCCCTTGCCCATTCCTAATCTCTTTTAAACATTATTATTAACTAATGTGGTCCTTACCTTACCTTACCTTATTAGAAAAGGTAATTAAGAAGGAAGCATGATCTGTCAGATGTTTAATATTTTACTATATTGTTTAAAATAATGACATTGGGAATTCCAAGCTCATGTCATGTGCTGTGTGACTGCATTCTGTTCACTTTGCTTTAATTGGCTTTTTATTTTTCTTGTCTTATTCTTGTCGCCAAAATTGGAGCTGAGGCCTTGTAAACAGCAAAGGAATATCTAGCCTAGGGATCGAATTATTTCGAATTTTACTGGCATTATCTTATGACGCCTAAATACTAATCTTGGAATGGGAATACAATAATGTAATAATCAGGTGAAGATACAGAAAATGAGATCAAATCTGGAGGAAAAGCTGATGAAGAGGATGGCGGATGTGCACGGGAAAGCTGAAGAATGGAGAGCAGAAGCCCAGTTTCAGCACTCGGAACAAATTCGAAAAGTGGGGCAGCAGGTGCAGGGTGGCAAGGCGATGAAGATGAGTAGGAACAAGTCCCTTTTCTCAGGGCACAAGTCATGTGGGTGCTTCCCTTGTAATAACCACAGTATTATTTAAGAAACTGATGATGGTGATGATTCTAGTGTAGCAATGGCCAATGGGGGGTTATCTTGTGAAGTAGTTGTAGTTGAAGAGCATCCAGGGGCCTATTTAGCCACTCATAAAAAACTAGACTAGCCTAGGAAAGGAATATACTCCTAGACTCCTAGTGCACTGACTTAATTGGAAGTAGTGTTGTGTCTGAAATCTGAATGGTAGAATGGTCTTTGATTTTGACTTCACCAGGATGGAGGGTGGAGGGTTGGACTTGGACAGAATATTTAGCAGAGTTATGATTTCACTGCCCAGTGCCCCGTACTACGTACTACTGTAGTACTACATGTTAGGTGCATAAGTTGCATTAATTAGATTACAGAAAACTGGTAATGGTCCTGGCCGGCTGTCCCGGAATGATGAAATGGAATAAATTGCTGGATTCAGGTTTCAAAAGCTAATGCATTTATAATTTCCAGGGTCTAATTCTATCACTCCGTCCAGCCATCCATCCATCCAGGTGGGGTTTATGGGCTTGAAGTTGTTGCCAGAATGCCAGTGCCACACCAGCACACCTCAAGTCCTTGACCTTGACTTGAGGGTTGGGTTTCCTGTGGAGTGTGGAGTGTGGTAATACAATCAGTAATGATAGAGGTAGCTGCATGTTCCTCATTTATTGTCCTCTGAATATATATATATATATATATATATAATCAGTAATTGTTGACTATTGCTTACGCAACAGGGTGGGTTCAATTTATATATAGATAATTCAGTTTCTGGAAAGTGGGGAATCCATCTCAATTTTTTTAGACAGAGACAGAGACACAGTACTGGATGGAAAAAAGCTGAAATGGTATAAGTGGAAAGTGAATAAGTAATGGATCATGGATGGATACATCATACATAGAGTTAGTCAATCTTGGGGAGATTTTGCTTTTACAACAAAACTATTCTGTGATTCGTATCCACTAGACCACTACAGATTACAGATACACAGACATATGCCATCTAAAATCTTGTCTATTGTCTGACTTTGAATCAAAAGATGATTTTAAATTTGAAGGAACCCCCAGCCCCAAAAGAGGCCCTGGCGGTGGCGGGTGCCCACTGCCCAGCGCCCAGATTCTGTGACTGCAAAAATTTCCATATTGATTGTTAGGACCCAATCACACAGAAAGAAGCGGGCAGTGGCGCAGTGCAGTGTGTGTATCTGATAAATCCACTCAATAGGCATAGGCCCCCCGCGTAGCATACCTGCCCCGTGGCCACAAAGAGACAAGCACATCCAACCCAATTACCCAAACAACACTGTAGTAATACTAGAATACATTTTAATTTGGGTTTAAGTATATTTATTTTTATTTTTCTGCAGATTATCTATTTGAAAATTAGATATTGATAAGTAGAAGATTTTGGTATGCAGATTGTAAAGCTTACAAGTTACAAAGAAAGAAGAAGCTTGCAGTCATCATATAATAGTATACTACTATAGTACACAGTAACAGGGTTGGATGTATACTGGAGTAAGTAATTTTCCCCTTTCCACTTTTTTGTTCTTGGCAGTTGGCCCCCACCCCTTTAATGATGAAGAGCAGCAATAAGGCTGCTGCAATCTGCCATTTGCATTCTCCATTAGGATTAGATCTACTCCTCTACTCCTCTACTGCATTCCAAATCTCCCAACACCTTTGCTTTTGGACCGCTGTTTAATACTCCTACTTCCTGCTAGAATTTAGCATTTTGCAACGGGAATTGAGTCATGTTCGAAACAAACTGGGCTCCACTTGTCCTAATTCTTCTTTTCAGGCCCAGGCCCAAACTATATTGCATACATATTGAATTCTATACTACTGCGGTACTCCTAAACTCCAACTCATTTGATTTAAGTACAGTGGTGAATCGCATGCATCATGCATCATGCATGTGCTGTTACTTAGTATGCACTTGTTGTTGCTGTTTCTGACCTAATATAATGATCCAAATTCCAATCCAACGGCGAAGCCAACCATCATCATCATCATCATCATCATCATCATCATCATCATCATCATCATCATCATCATCATCATGTATTCATGTAAGAGACATTGGGTTTTTGTTGTTAAATCCTCCATATCAGTAAAGATAGCCTGCTAAACTATCAACTATCAGCACTGCTCTGAACATTGTTGAAAATATATCAGTTGATATTGACAAGGTCAACAACAACAATATATAATTTTAACAACAATCCATATTTTGAGACGTTGAATTATATATTGCTATGCAAACTTTCAACAACAGTCAGTATAATTTAAATGATAGACTATTTCGGTAGGCCAGCCACCCCCGGTCCTTGTCGCCAATCTATTATATTTGTCACTAGATGGATAGACAGATCCCAGGCCAAGCCATCAAATTAATTCATGATTGTAGGTCCGCCCACCACTTTTGTTTTTCATGGGTTCTGGTATCAATTACAGTCTTTGAGATGTTGAATGTTAGATTAATGCCATCCCACATTGGATAAATATGGAACTATAATCTTAGTAGTGCGTAATTACATGCCTATTGCACCTTAAGGCACTTACGTTGAAAACTTGAAATGCTCTACTTGATAGTTTTTCATGTATAAACTTTTCAGGGTCCCTGAACATTGTTCCTGTTTTTGGTTTCTTTCCCTATTAATAAATTTATTACTTCTCCTAAAAAAAAGAGTATTTTCATCAGAGGCTGTGGATAAGTATCTGCTGAAACTGTCTTCTTGTTGCTGACTTGTTGGTAAAAATGGCAGAAAAAGCATGTGTAAAACGCCTCTACAGACTACGGGGAATACAGAGCACTGTGTAAAGTAACTTCTGTTTCTATTTTTAAAAATATTTTTGTATGCATAGTCTGATACATGTTATCTCTATGATGAACTCCATTCACTATCATGTACATCTAGAAACACTATTAAACAACTCCGTGGATGAAAGATGCATTACCTTTTCATTGGACTTGTGATAGTTAGTTACTTGGACGTCGATAACTAAACCACTACAACACTATATGTTGGCTATAAATGCTAAAAACATTTAAATGTGCCGCTTTACATGCTCACTAAACATTTGAAACACTGAGCAAGTGTTGGTTTATGTATTATTTACTGTCAACAATTTTTATTTTGTAGGTCTGCAACTGCACCTACATGGATTATAAATTCCCAATTCCCTTGGACTCAGTTGATATTCTCTCTTCTTAATTCATACTACTATTTAGGAACCAGTTTCTAACGCGATCGCTCGCCCTTGGCCAAATGTATCCTTGAGTGCAGGAAGTGGGTGGCGTGGCGTAAGTTTCTTGTTTGGTTTCTTTGCTTTTATGATTTTTCTGCATGCCTTTCGCTGACTAACTTCCATTCTTGAAGTTAATGACAATGTTGATGCATTATACTATATACTTAAGCCTTTGATTTGTTGTTTTATTGGTTTGTTATACACATTGATAGTTTTACTGCCATCTTTTGGCATATTTCCCTCTTGTTACTCCCTCAACATTTGTCTGTTGGATAATTAAAATTATCCTTCTTACATATAACATCTAGTGATTGAATCCTGGAACGTTTTTCTATTTGATTCATGGTTTCAGCTGAAATGAATTCCATCTCTTTCACGAGATGCATCTGTCGCAGTAGATTGGTTGTGCAGATGGATGCCATGAGAATCAAATCGTTCATTCTTGGATTTGCATTTTTGGAAACCATGATGGTTTTCGTACAATTTATGTATTTACTTTCATGAGAAAATATGTTGCTGTTTTTAAAACTTTCGCTTATCAGGTAACATTAGTGTACCATGACATTGTTTTTGAAATCTCTTATGATAAACTTCTCCATGCTACGGCTGCTGGACTTGCAAAAATAGGTCTCTAAAGTACTTTCCAAATGTCGTATTTTTACATTTTTTTTAAATAGTTTATTTATTATATATGATCATGTCTTTATCCTTCTGCATGTTCCAAATTCTTTGATCAGATTATGTCTGGGAAGGAAGTCAAGGAACTGCCTTTGTAGGTTTGTGTTTGTTCTGTTTGTTCAGTTTGAGCATAACTGGAGTTAAGCTAGTTTGCTAGCTCTATAATGGATTGAGGGTGGGGACATGTATGTGTGTGTGTGGTGTGTGTTGCCCATGCATGAAACGTTACCCTGTCTTTTTTACTTTGTAAGGCTGTTTTTGTTTTTTCACACCAACAGCTCTTCTCCTTTTATTCCTTTTGCATTGTTGATTAGGCCAGGTGGATATTACTATGGAAACATAAAATTTCCAAGAATAGCCTTTCAAGCAACCAGCAGGAATCAGGACATCAGGTTGTTGATAGCTATGACATTGAGGAAGCTATAGGCATGAAATATTGTTGAGTTAGTGCTTTGGCAATTGGCATTCACTGAATTTTGTTCTTGGATTTCCTTCCTTGACAGTATGGCTACTCCAAAGGGACGCTTCATGATACAGAAGAAGATATGTTTGTCCATTCTTTGCATCAATATCTGTTTTGCACAACAATTTTCTCAAGTCATACTATTTATGGCTTCTTTTTTCGGTCCAACCGGAGAGCTGGAACCCTATGTGGTCTTCTGTCTCAAGGTACCAGGTTTTTAACATGGATAACATTGCTCTTCCATTTTTCCTTTGGCCTGTTCTTCAGTTCATTAAGCTGATGTTCCATTTCCTTACAGTATACTGACTAGGTTCTTTTCATTTATGGTGAGTGTTATTTTGATTTTTATGGGGGCATTAATTAACTCGAGTTTGTTACTGTCGTTTGGCATTACAATCCTTTGTATCCATGTGTGAATCAGTCTCCTAAGTTCTCTATGAGATACAGTATCGTTTTGGCGAACAATCTGAGGAAGGTGAACTTAAGTGTGTTGGGTTGCAGACTGACATCCTTGATCATTTCATGATCTCTTAAATGTCGTGGTGCCTGATAATTCCTACGATTCATAATAATTCTGAGTAAAGGCGTTTTCATTTTTCAAAACACAGCTGCGATATATAATATATTAATGCACTTTTCCAACTAAATTTATATGGATTGCATTACATTGCATTCATTAGCTGGTGCTGATTCTATGAATGTAGTCATCCACTAAGGCCTAAATCCTAACAGTGATGGAACTTAGAGTCAAATGGGTGAGAAGAATTGGGTACTGTAGATTTGTAGATGCATGTACAAGTACATCCCATGTAGGTGGATTGTGGAACAACCGACAAAACCCACTTTTTGATCTTCCATATCTTACTACTACTATGCTTGTGTTGTGGTTTCCATGATTCCATAATTATGTTAGTTTCTTACCATGTGTTGTTTAATTTCAACATTCTTAGGATATATGTATGTTCTAATATGATTAAATTTAAGAGTGGGTTTCTGTTGATTTAGGTTTTTAAGTATTTTGGTAGGAGAAAATGAAAGAAAATTCTATTCCCATTGTCAACTCCGTTTAAAAACACAAGTATCATTGCCATTTGATTCACTTTCCCTCTTGTTCCAAATGGACACAAAATTGATTTTGAAGGACAAAGGACATAGGCAAGGGGCAAGGCCGGGAGGAGGACTCGCTAATTAATGCTCAAATTGTGGTAGCCCTTAACTAGATTTTAGCCAGTAGTACAGTATCTCTGCTTAATTAAGAGAATCATCTAAACCTACCTAACATTCATGTAATCTGATGAGGAGGAGGAGGAGGAGGTCCATTCCTCACCTCCTGGTTTATAATCTTTGAATTGCACCTCAACGTTGAAGCACACAAGGAAGGATAACGCCGTACCATTCATTCTTCTACTTCTACAGTTCTACTTCTACTTCTTCCCTGTCTGCTGAAAGGTAAGAGCATTTTGACGCCTAAAGCCTATTGTGATTTGTGCCCCTCTCTGTTATTGAATTCCAGGCAAGGATGAAGCTGCTATCCTCAATATTATCAAGCGATGAAGCTGCAGAATATGGTGCTTCTTGTTTTCAGCAGGTCCAATATACGATTATGTCTTTTCTGTTGTTACTGCTCTGTTGCCTGCTGGTCCACATTCAATTCCATGTGTGTTTTAGACTATCTATCCTGGAAGGAATTCAATTGAGTAATGATTAACGTGTGTGCTTTCATCTCTATCACACACTTACATTTGCTTCCCTATAAACTGTCTGTTGGCTCCATAGTTCACAAGTCCGGTCAATTTGTCACATGATCTGTGCCTGATTTCACATTCCTTGTCTGCTCCAGCTGTTGTTGGAGGAACCCCCCAGGAATTCTCCTTCGCACCAGGGAACTACTTTCACTGCAGAGAAAATCAAACACAAAGGTTGGGGCCGGAGAAACTCTTGGAAAAGATCACCGTTGCTTTCCTGGTTAAACAAGCTGGCTACCAAGAAAAGTAAATCCAGACCGAGGCGTGGAGGACATCATGCTGTAGATGACAGCAATATCCTCATTGGCAGTGACAAAGCAGCATATGCATATGGTCCCCTTACAAGTCTTTCCTGTTCGACCAGGAGGGCTGTGGAATTAGAACATGATGTGCCTTACATGTGTCTTCCCCATTCTCCCAAGCTTCATTCTTATGGTTATGGCCCTGTTTACTTTGTTACATAGCACCAACCTTTGTATCTTCAATACTATAATATAATGTCCTGTTTGTTTAATTTCAGCCCATTGTCCTAACTGCTTGTTATCGCATCTCCTTCCACACCAATCATGTTAATGTTGCAAGTAATAAATAAATGTTTTGTCAGTTTCTTGGAGTGGAGGAGATATGAGACAGGAAATGTACTGTTTGTATACCTGATAACAGAATGAGTATAAATCCCATCCCAGTCATGATGATGATGTTCAAGACTCCAAGCAGTTGGCAGTTGGCAGTTGGCAGGCAACTGAATCTGAGAACAAGATGTGGTGATAAATTCATGTGGTTTTCACTGACATCAGGATAGCCAATGTGGACTTAAAAATACCTTCCAATAATTCCTTCCAAACAGCAACAGGGGATGCATTAATTGTTAATGTTCATCCATCAACAAACATCAAAGGTCCATTGTCCTTTTATTTATTTATCTTTATCCATCACAAATTTCACCCTGCTTGCTGTTGCTGAGTGCTGATCAATGAATCATCAACCACAAAAAGGGAAAGACAACAAGAACATGGGAATTATCCAAAATTGCCAAAGAACGATAGTTGGAGAATTAGAAATCTGAATAACAATAATCTCTTCTCAAATTTATATACTATATTATATATCGTCTAGCTTGGTAAAACCAGCTTTACAATAGCAGCACTACAAGTTGTT
>MAYD01382187.1:0-12382 GCA_001909325.1 Ruellia speciosa
AGAGACAGATATATATATATATATATATATTATAAATTTCAATAGGTGAGTAATTAATAGCTAAAACACGTAAGGTTTTCTCATTTTCTATTCATTTATCCTTTTGTAAATCAGATCAAACCAAACCACAATACCACATTTTGGTTTGGTTTTTCATAGTAGAAAATATAGTTTGGTTTGGTTTGAAAAAAATTCCAAACCGGCCATAATATTATGATTTGGTTTGTCCCAAAATCACGCCAAACTTGCAATCAAGTTTTCATGAAAGGTTTGCCTTGTTCCACATTGGTTAGAAGAATTTTACACATTTTATTAGCCAAGACATGTAGTATTATCAGAATTGATGAACTAGGAAGAAAGTGAATCTTACACACAGAGTCACCGGTGGATGATGTATGGTTTATACTCTATAAGATAGATCGTGTTTGTTTTTTTGCGAGGAAATATGCCAACAGAAGCCTCAAAATTACTTTCTGTAACATTTATGTGTTTTCCACGAGTTTTCATAATTTTGAAAATAATTGTTTAAATATTCAAATGCATTGTGGAATGTGGAAAGTCATTGAAACACCTAGGTTGGTATTTTCTCACTTGTTACTTCTTCTGACATTTGTATGTTCGAATGGACATAATTGTCATGCTACTTTCCCAAATAAGAGAATTTTATATGTTGATCTTCATAGGGTTCTACATGCAAACTTGTTTCCTCTATCAATTAGTATCAAGTAGTGATACCATTGATGTTATATTGAAGTTGGACAAATTGGGACCATTTTTGCTTCATTCTTCCATTTTTTTTTTGGTAAAAGATGCCTCTTAGCCCCCATTTTGGGTCGGCAAGCTGGGTAGGACTTTTAATCACAGCCCTTCAATTAAAGATCAACGGCCATCAACACCCCATGTTGTTGACAACAATACCTCCAACAACATTCAGGGGTGTTATTTAACAATATCACTAACAATATTAGTTATCATTTACACGAAGACCCTTGTTATATCACACAATAAAGAGTATTGCTTGGCAAAGGGTCGGGTGCATTACACCAAAGACGAGCAGCCTGCTAGCCTGTGGCTAGCATGCTTTCTCACTGCTTTTTTCCCACATGTTCTCACCAATAAGGCAATAATGGCAGATCATTTGGGCATTTATTTTATTTCATTTTATAACTGCACTGTTAATTATGGGTTAGGTTTAGTTCCAATAAAAATAGGTAAAGGCCACACAAGCACATATAAATTGGAATTATGAAGAATTGAATTCCTACATGTGGTAACATGGATGGAAACTAACAAGTAACTACAACTATGGTTATATTACACAGACAAATACATTAAAATCAAAATACAAAAATACAAAAACTATTCACATATAATCTACACCGATGCTCTTTCTTCACCAAAAAAAAAAAAACAGCCGCAGAGAGCCAGTCATCCGCATCTGCGCCTAAAATTCGATCATCATGAAGATGTTATATCCGTGGCACTAATCACTCCAGAATCACTTATAATCCGAGAGAATCATACAATCGGAGGTAGGATTATTTGTGGCATGAATCTTTTCGAAACCTATGGAAGCAAAAGAACAAGATGAGGCCAGAAATTGAAGATAGTTATGCATTGATCAATTAGACTAATGGATAGTATGCAAATCCTCAAATCATAAGTCAATTAAAAAACTCTGAAGAGAGTTAAGCACCTATTGTATGCAATTCCTTCTTAGATGGCTAATTTTCATGGTACTATTTTATGTTTCACCCGGTACATATGCATAGGATGCTTTGAAAGCCGCATTTCATGACATTCCTTGATACTACAATGAGCATGACAATGTCATGACTAATCATGCATAAACAGCCCAAGATTTGATATTAGAAAACAAAGCAAATTAGCAAAATATGTAACTGTAGAAAATGAAATGGCAGACTCACAGTTGATTGATCATAGAGGATTCATTTGCCAATTGATTTCCAAATGACTACAATCAATCGAACCCTTGACTTGGTTTAGTGCGGCATATCTGTGTTGTAACAGCAAGGAATGTGAATTTTCTGTTTGCTCCTGATTCTTGTCATTTCTTTCACGTGATAATTTTCTGGAGAAGCTTTTCCATTTTGCTTCAAATGCATAAGCTATATTAAAAGGAAAACGTACAGTTAATAGAATGGCCTTTTTCAATGAAGGATTCGTGATAAAACAATAGGAGATGAGATTTCTAAATAGAAGTTACTGTGTTAAATAGTTAAGGAGCAACTACGGCAGTAAGGCAAAATAAGTCTCAGTGAAGAAAGAGACGATAACACAAAACAATATAAGCATTTGAACAAATGATATCAAGCAAAAATCACATTTCCATGACGATCAAGAATAGATATAATGACTAGCACATAAATTTCGGTCTTAGAAGCATGTTTTGCATAATTAGAGCCTGTGCACTAGTCACAGGTATTATTATGCCCAAAACAGTGGTCGCACTTTGCACTAAAAGCACAGCTGCAGCTTCCCCAAACTTGTGGTTGCCGCATGATCAACCATCATGAGTTGCAAAAGCTGGAATTGCTCACAAGCGCACAGCAACCAAAAGGATCCATATGGCATATTTGGTAAGAATATTTTAACTGCCATTTAATTTGACATTAGTACTAGCATAGCAATGCTGTCAAGTGCTCTGAGATGGAAGCCAAGATTAAACCTCAAAACTCAAACTAGGAACCTCGAAAACTCTAATCCGAATTTAAAAAAGTTTATAACCCACAAACACTCACAATGGGTAAATTACTCCAAAAGAAATAATGAGAAGAACCAAAAAGCAACCAAGAGAACTAAACTGCAAATTCCATCCGGTACAAAGGAGCACAAAAAGTGAACTAATACGAGATTTTTGCAAAGCATGTTGCACCAGAGATGATTGTGAAATAATACGAGATTTTTTTATAAAAAACCCTGAAACAGTTGCATGGGAAATGGACAAGCAAACAAGTGAAAGGAGGACCTAAGAGAAGTTAATCATACAATTTAAATTTATACTCCTTCCATCCCAAAATTCTTGTTTCACTTTCCATTTTTGGATATGTCAAAATAAATACTCTATTTCCATCTTTGACAATTTTTTCCTCTTCCTTAAAAAATGATACGTACTATATTTTCTATCTCCTGGCACAAATAAAAACCCCCAAAATTTCATTTTTTAAATACCGTGCCATACCCAAAGTGGCGCATATATTGTGGAACAGAGGGAGTATGTGTTTTGAAATTAATACCCTATGTTGCAATGACATACAGAAAAAACATGCACAAAAGTATGGTTACAAGGAAAGGACGGCAGTCACGATGAATTAGATATAAAAAGCAAGAAAGAATAAGGAAAGTTGTCCAGTGAATTAGTTACTAGCACTACCATTTCCCAGATACTTATAATTACTAACTTAAATAGTATCGAAGCTTTAAGAATGCCATTTTGAAACATGGTGGAAAATTTTACAGCACTGGAACATCAGATGTCTCTAGTAACCTGCAGGGTCATTGAATACGAATAAATACCTTGGCTCTTATCATCAAATCCTTTTATAAGACAAGCACAAATCCATGGCCTTCCTGCTTGGGATGCTTTTGCACCACCTTTGAGTTCACCATTATGTTGTTTTAACCTACAAAATAAGTTTGAAACTAAACCAACAAAGAAGACTATGGACATAAGAAGAATCCAAATCAAAATCAGTTCACCTTTGACATTCCTGTTCTGGAGTTCATTAACTAGAATGAACATCATAGTACCAAACCTATTTGGCATGCTTAAATACATTACTTTGTATTGCCATAACATATTAGGAGACTATGCAATTTAAGCCCAAACAAGAAGCTTTATCCCAATCAACTGGAAAAAAGAAAAAAGGAAAAAGAATGGAATACCATGATTAGCTACAATGAACATCCTGTTACTATAACCACATCCGGCATACCTAAAATCAATACTTTGTATTGCAAAATAAAAATTTTACAATACTGCAATTTAAGCCCCAACAAGAAATTTAAATCGCCCGAGATCGGAATTCGATTAAATTCATCGAACGGAGGCACTCAATGAACGAGAGCCAGGTGCAAATCTTGCATCAGGGAAAGGAATCCAGTCACAGCCTTATGAATCGAACAAGTATCAGCAAAACCCTAATATATCCACACAATCCCATATATGCTAAAAACCTCATTATTCTCAAGTAGAAAATCGCCGGGCCACCTCGATATAGGGATGAAAAACGTACCGGCGAGAGAAATTTTTGGTAACACCAACATAGGTTTTGATCGGGGAATTGGTGGAAAGGATCAGGTACACAACCCACCTACTCCTGGAAGAAGAACTTGAAACCGGCGGCGATTTCCATGACGAGGATTTGGTTGGGGGTAAAATCTGTGATGGCCTTGGCGATGGGCTGGCTCGATTTGGAAGGGGATTCGTGTGGGGTTTCAGCGATTCGAACGTTCTTGATAATCGATTCGACATAGAAGTTCAAGAGTCCCGTCTGTAATGGAGGAGCTTTTCCGTTGGCCTTCTGACCGTTGGAGGAGCCGTAGGTTCTTCTTCTTCTGTATTTCTTTTTTTTTACTTTTCTTTTCTAAATTTATTTTAGGGAATTTTTTTAGACCTAATTTCAAACTCCACAAATTTTGATTAAATTGATAGATTTTTTCCCCTCAACTCTATCCATACTAGGCATCGATCGTATACTCGTGTTAAAAATGTTGTAAAATTTTTTATAGTTCAATAATTTTAATGAAAATATGATGTAATTTGATATTAATATGGCCGCAGCTACAATGCCACAGTATACTGAAATTTAATATCGAAGATCACTCATATTTGTCTATGTAATATAGTTAGAAAATAATAATTATAATAATATTAAATATTAAATTTAGTATTTGTGTAATGAGAAGTGTGCATCTCACGATACAACTACATATTATAAGCGACTAGCTACATGCACGTAAATGATATGGGTATAAAAATAAAAAAATAAAAATATTAACTTTTTAATACCACGACAATATAATGTTTGTACCTCAACGATATTGCTATATATTATAAGCAACCATTATTGCGTATCTAGCAACATAGTATAAAAATAAAAATAAATTTTAAAAAATCAATCTCATATACATTATTTTTTATGTAAACTATATATTGTATATTTGTCAACAATAGCAATGCTATGTGCTTATAAAAATAAAAATAAATTTTAAAAAATCAATCTCATATACATTATTTTTTATGTAAACTATATATTGTATATTTGTCAACAATAGCAATGCTATGTGCTTATAAAAATAAAAATAAATTTTAAAAAATCAATCTCATATACATTATTTTTTATGTAAACTATATATTGTATATTTGTCAACAATAGCAATGCTATGTGCTTATAAAAATAAAAATAAATTTTAAAAAATCAATCTCATATACATTATTTTTTATGTAAACTATATATTGTATATTTGTCAACAATAGCAATGCTATGTGCTTATAAAAATAAAAATAAATTTTAAAAAATCAATCTCATATACATTATTTTTTATGTAAACTATATATTGTATATTTGTCAACAATAGCAATGCTATGTGCTTATAAAAATAAAAATAAATTTTAAAAAATCAATCTCATATACATTATTTTTTATGTAAACTATATATTGTATATTTGTCAACAATAGCAATGCTATGTGCTTATAAAAATAAAAATAAATTTTAAAAAATCAATCTCATATACATTATTTTTTATGTAAACTATATATTGTATATTTGTCAACAATAGCAATGCTATGTGCTTATAAAAATAAAAATAAATTTTAAAAAATCAATCTCATATACATTATTTTTTATGTAAACTATATATTGTATATTTGTCAACAATAGCAATGCTATGTACTTGTAAGCGGTATATTTTTTTTAAAAAAAAATTAATATGGACAGATATGCAATATTTGTACGGATATAGTATCAACTAAAGAATATACATGTCCAACTATATCTCGGTCTAAATTGAAAAATAGGTTTAATTAATGTCCCAAAATTTGTTTATATATATTTTGGTGTCCTATCTTATTATTAATCTCTAATGTTAATAATTAAGTTAAGGTTGAAATTTTCAGTTATTGGATCTTTATTCTTCTTTATTTGCATTTGTGATGTAAATATTCATTTTTAGTGAAACGTGCTAAAGTCTCGAACTTATAAGCTCTCCCAAACACCTCCTAAATCGATTAAAATATTGGGTGTGCGTGTACGCCTAAGGAATTTGAGGATGTATATGATAATGACTTGCAAGCAAAGGCCAAATAAAGGGGGCATGAGCCTTTGCCTTAAGCAACATAACACCACATCATTGCCCCAAGAAAATTGAACTTGTTGACCTTGCGTTCAGTCATCAATATTCACTCAAATCTTACCAGAAATGTCCTATTTCCGATTTAGTTTGATAGAAAACAATCACTGTTTGAATCAACTTATCATATATATCCTTCCTTACAGTAAAATCATTCAATCAATCCATAGATAACTCAGACAAACCCTTTAAGCATAATCCTCTTTACCGTCAAGTTTCCTTTTCTGGGGCAAATTGGTATAAGTATGGTTACAATGTTTAATTGAGCCTGCAAAGTGTACACCCTCATTTAGATAATATATATATATATATATATATTGTGAAAAGATCATTGGCATTTTTCAAAGTAGATACTATGGGGGGCACATCAGGGCATGTCGGCCTAGGGTTTGCTTTTTTGATCATTGGCCTTTGGCATCTCTTCAACTCCATCAAACTCCACTCCCTCCATCCATCGTCTTATCGGATCCTCCCATGGTTCCCCCTCCCAAGATTTCGCCTCTTGGAGCCATTCTTGATCATATCCGTCACCGTCGTCTTCATATCCATGGAGCTCTTCAACGACCGGTCCCCGTTTTCGTCCGACGGAACCATCCCCTCCAAGAACCTCCCCCACTTTGAGCACTCCATCATGGCCCTATCGTTCTTTATATATGCAGTGTTCGCCACCATTTTCGACTTCTTGTCCTCAGCATCACCTCCCCCTGCGGCCCATCATGGGCTGCTGCATTTCCTCCAGGCCGTGGCGTTCGGGCAGCAGCTGTTGATCCTCCACCTGCATTCCACCGATCATATGGGCCTTGAAGGACATTACCATTGGCTCCTTCAGACAGTCACATTCGTGTCGTTGGGAACCAGCGTGTTGGCCATTGGGTTCCCGAGGAGTTTCTTGACCGCCTTCGTTAGAGGGTTCAGCGTGGTTTCTCAAGGCATGTGGCTTGCAGTCATGGGGTTCATGCTTTGGACGCCACAATGGATGCCGAAAGGGTGCTTCTTGAAACAAGAACCTGGTCGTGATGCCATCGTGTGCCACGGTGGGGATGCCCTCGACCGCGCTAAGGGATTGGTAAACATCCTCTTTGGGTTGCATTTGGCCTTTTTAAGCGTGGCATGTGTGACGTTTTACTTGGTTATCACCAAGTTGTACCCTCAAGAAAACGTCGAGTATCGATCGTTGATCAAGGCTGAGGAGGGGCAAGAAGGGGGACAATTAATGTAGATAAAACGGAAATATTCAAACAAGTTATTGTGAAGAATTGCTATTGTTGATCATGATCATCAACTTCATATTATGGTACTATGATCATGAAGAGAATTTGTTTAGGTGAATGACATATATATTATGTTGATTCATGTACATATACATAATTTGAATCTCTTAAATTCTGTATTCTGATGTTTCCTTATAATTTAATCATATGAAACCCTAAAAGTAGCACTTACCAATTTTTGGCAATTTCAAGTCTCAACAGCTTTGGTGATATAAAAATTGAAAAATTAAAAGATCAAACAATTTCGCATTCTGCATATCTTTTTATATTCATGATGTGTATAATTTTTTTTCTTTAGGCTAAAGAGAAGAGAGCCCCACCTGCAGCCCTAACTTGCCTTAAACTCCACAATGATGAATATTTGGATGGTCACATTTATCAATTTGTCCGCTTTTTCTTTTTCTTTCGGCCAATTAACCAACATTTTACTACAAGAAAATGATGTAACAGGCGACGAAAAATTTTGTCACCTTATTGCACCAGACGAGGAAAGTGGTCATCGTCTGATGAAACTTGATTATTCTCGCCTGGACAGGCGAGCAAAATACACCATGTCTGGCCTGGTGTAAAAATACACGAAAAAGAATTGATCCCAACAAGTTTCGAACCCATGCCACCCTGCTCCCCCCACTCCTGCACGCACCCTCCTCCCTTAGTCAACACTTCTATTGCTCGAGCAATACATATTTATTATTATATATTATAACAATAATATATATATATATATATAACATATATATGTAATTTATATATTTAATTAATTTTTAAATTATATATTTAATATTTAAATAAATTTTAATTATATATATTATTGTTATAACAATAATATAATATATATATATATACATGAATCATCTGTTAGTGTATATATATAGAGCAAGATGATTAATTAAAATATACGCAGACAAGTTACATATATACTATATTATAATTTGAAGATAATTATTCTTGATTATTTTCCATATTTAGAATTTGCACTGTATAATTAACATCAAGAACAAAGATTTTCAAAGTTTAAAATTTCAAAATTAGTTCTGAATTTTCGAATATTATCGTTTAAAAATGGTGCACCGACGAGAATTTTACTTAAAAATAAAAAAATATGGAAAAACTCGTTTTTTTGAAAATCTGGCGGCCAAAAACCGTCGTAGGCGTTTTTAGCGTGTAGATCTTTTCGAGGCACCCGAAATAAAAAAAAATTGCTCAAAACGAAGTTTTCTACACCAAGTTATGGTCTTCCAAAGTTTTCAGTCCAACACAACACATTAAATTTAATTATAATTAGATTTTTAAATATTAATTTATTATTTAATTATAATTAAATTAATAAATTAATATTTTATTTTAAAAAACCAGGTGAGGAAAATATTTTTTCCTTGCCTGGTTAGTCGCTTGAAGGTGAGGAATTTTTTTTCCTCACCTGTAATTGTCGCTTGCTTCTGAGAATTCTTGTAGTGTTTGGATGTGTGAGTTGGGTGATTGTGGCTATAACTTGAAAGTTGTTGTATTACGTTTGAAATTCATGCATAGTGAGTAATCATGCTAAATTTGTGTTTAGGTGTTTATGACTTAGACTTAAGGAATAAGTATTTTTCAACTACCAGTGGATATTTGGATGGACTTAATAATCAAAAGTACATTGATCAGCCAAAAAGACACTTATTGACTAAGCAACTCATGGATTGTTTAACAAATAAACATTTATTTCGTTTACAAATTAAGGTCAAAAATAGTTTTTCATTATCCATCCAAACAGAAATTATTTGTTTTTGGTTTATATATACTTATACGCATTTGCTTTCTTACTTATTTCATAAACACATTCAAATGGATTCTAAATTTATCATTTATCATTTGTTGCATTAAATAAATAAAATTTTAATTTGCACCTTATAACACTTCATTGTTGAAATATAAATGTCTAATCAATGGGCATGTTATCTCGAGTTGACTAATAATAATACTCCATTCGTATATAATTATAAGTTCCAACCCCTTATTAAAGGAGTACGGAGGGAATAAACACTAGCAAACGTAGCACACTCGATATGTATACGAAAATAATGAGTTTGATGAGTGATATTATAAATAACGCAATTATCCCACCTTCAATAATCAATAAATTATCATCAACTCATCAATAACCAATAATGACATGTGTATAAATGTTAAGAAAAGTAATTACTCCCTTGGTACCTTATTATATATCTCTTTTGAAGACATATAATATTTTTTTTAAAAATAAAGGTAAATTACTATAATTGGCCCTATAACATACCAAAAAATTAAATTATCCAATTAAATGCAATGAGAACGAGGATAAAAATGAAAAGCAATTAGATTTATGTATTAGGATTTGTATAACGTTAAATATTTAGAGACACGATATATAGCTTTAAAAAATTAAATAACAAGATATAAAGGTGTCATTTTTAATTTATTTATTTTGCATGAAATTAGGAAATTAATTATTATTACATGGTCAATTTTGAATACATAATCCCCCAATGCTACCCTCCCAACCCCTGCAGCTCCTCATCTATTCAGTGCTGCTGCAATTGCAACCTTTCCATGGCTTAGGGTGGGCATGAAATGAGGAAAGTAGTTATTATTTATCATAAAATAATGGGTGAATTGTGAATGAAATGTGGGTATTTTTTAGGACTTACATATTTATTTTTAATATGGGGTATATGGGAATATTTCCTCAAAATATGCTAAAATGACCTGTAATTTAGTGAAAAATAAAAATCTTAAAAGGTCATACATTTATTAGTTGGGGGTGGGTGATTTGATTTTTTGGAGGGGAGCAAATTGGTATTGCATTGGGCTCTGAAGACTTAGCCCACTGCACTATTTTTCATTCCCTTCCCATTTCATATTGTTGGCCCAATTTACGAATGGGCTTAAGCCAAGCCCGTTTTCCTCACCGGCCTCTCTCAATCCACATAGCAAATCCTCTATTTCCCCTCTTGATTTCACTCTCGATTTCGCACTCAATCGGAGCTCTCGTCTCTCTCGCCCTCTCTTTCAATTTCTCGCTGGAAGAGGAAAAGGGAAAACAGGGGAGCGGAGACTCGGCGAAGCGAAGTCGAAGAATTCGGCTAAGAGAAGGCGACATTTGACGATTCGGGAACCTTGGTGAAGAATCGACACCACACAAGGCCAGGATAAGGAATTTTCGTTTTTAATTACCAACTCCACCACGGTCGCCGGTGGAGCAGCGGCGAACAGCTGCACGATCTGGGTCCGTGCGTGGTCGCACGCACCAGGCAGCCGGTGGGCGCGACGCCAGCCCTTCTGCGTGTGAGCCGGTAGCGCGATGTTGGTTCTGCCACAGTCGGCCAGTGGAGGCCACCGCAGACTCGGGTGGTCTGAACTGGCCGGGCTGTTCCTCTCTTCCTTTTTGGTTTCACGTTACTGCTTCTGAAATTAATTTATCTGCTCTGGTCTCCCCTTTTGTTTCTTCTTCTTGGGAATATGATAAGGCTTCGCTGACTGAATTGGGTACTATACCGATCAAGGAAAATGGGTTGCTCTGTTCTGTATTATGTGATTGGAATGGATAAACAGGAAATTGTGGGGTAATCTTATTGAGAAAGGAATTGGATAGATTATGTTTAGAAATGAATAATTATGATTATCATTAAACTGGATTTATTGGGCAACTCGGGTGATTTGGGTGAAGTGATGTTGACTCTGTCATGTACTTGATGAGAGTTTTGGGTCCATCTTTGATGAAGTAACCATAATTTCTGGTTATGTACTCAAAAGGAATCAAGTAAATTGGACAAATGAACAAATGTACACCTCCATGAACTAATATTGGACCTAGATAAATAATGGAATATCCGGATTTACTGCAAAATATACTACTATGATTAATGGATAAAATATCCATCTCAATAAAATTAAGTGACGTGCACTTATCAAATTCAACCTTCAAACGTTTTTGGGAAAAAATATGCCAAAATTGTACCAAAAATAATTCAAAATCTTATATTTTTGGGCAATATAACGCTTATAAAGGATACCAAAATTAAAAAAAAATAAATAAATAAAAGAAATTGGGGGTGGTGGGGGCACTATTGGAGCTAATGATTCAATAAAGCTTTTCGTAGGCGGAGCATCTAAGTTTTAAAATAATTTATATTTATTTCAAGCTTGGTTTAATGAAAATGATATTAAAAATCCTATATTTGATCGTGAAAAGAAAGGTGTGTGTATGTTGAACTTCATAGGTCTAGGACAAGATAAATCCAAATTAATTCTTTTAGTCGAAAAGGGGCAAAGGAAAGTTGTGGAGAAATACGAAACAAAGGGAATGGCACCGGCAAGAGCCCTCCAAGCGTCACATAGGCCAAGACAAGCCTAAATTGGATAAATGGTGCCCTTTGGAGTGTCGAACAGATCAAAAAGAAAAAGAAGACAGAAGACAATGTTGATTTTCTAGAAGGGTTAGGCGCCACCTTGAGAAAGCGTGCCACCGTCATCCAAAAGGCGCTACAATGCGCTAGATTTGAAGGATGGAAAGTGAAGGACGTGAAGCCTTGGCGTCACTACGCACAAGTAGTGCCACCGTCGACAAGTAAGCACTACTACGCGCTGCATCCAATCTCGAAAGTGCTTTTTTCTTTAATTGCATTTTAGTGCTGCCAACGGCACGCTTGCATGAAACAACACCAGATTCGACATACTGGCGCTTTTGTGCACCATCTGAACATCAATTTACAGTGTT
>MAYD01382296.1:0-10546 GCA_001909325.1 Ruellia speciosa
ATAACTGACTTATCACTTAGTTTTAATAGATTAAGTACTTATTTATTGAGTCACTTAGTTTTCTCGATTAAGTGTGTAGTACCTCGTAAATACTTGTTTAAGTGTCTGTTTGGTAACATTTAACACTTAAACTTCATGATTCAGCACGTAATCTATTACGTTAGTTTGATAACAGTAACTAAATCACTTAATTAATTAAGTGGGTCTGAATTTAAAGAGTAAAATGGGGTCAGAATTAACTGATTTAATTTTCACTTATTACTACTTCATCAAAATTGACTTCCAATATTTTTTTATTAAATTAAAAATAATTTATTATCATTATTATTCGTTTTAAAATTATAGATTAAATATTCAAATTCAGTCACTTAATAATTCAGACTTTAGACTTCAGATTCAGACCCCATTCAATTTTATCAAACAGACCTAAGTTGCCTTGAGCTTTTGTAAGAATTTTCTAGAACGAGTGTGGTCGAATGGGGCCAAATAGTGGGCCAAGAGAACTTCTTTTTCCTTTTCTCCTTGTTTGGGGCCTTTAACAGGCCCAGTTACGCTAGGTGCTGTCCCAGTGCGGTACCCGGAGACTGCGAGAAGGATCGCGACAGCCCTTTTGCGTTGGGCCATTCGACAAGCCCAGCCTAGAGTGCGCAATCGCCATGACTGCGGGTTCGGACCGTGGGTCACGATTTTTAGCAGATAAGTATTCCTAAAATAGCCATTCTCAGTGGGTAGCCTTATCTTTATTTCTTTAGCTTGAGAATATCAATATTCTGGTGTCTTAGCCTCTGGAATTAGAAGAAACAAGTGTTGGGAATGGGCATGTGAAGTATGAAGGTAGTCACTTGGGGGAGGAAATTCAAGTAGTTCCAATTCGAATTAGATTTTGGCTCCTAAATGTAAATCATTCTACGTTCTTTCCAGTCGATGTTAGAATTAAGAAATCCTTAATTTGGAGTAGTTTCAATTAAATTATGGTCTCTCCAATTTGACTGTTATAGTGATGAGTAACTATCTTGCAAGCTAGATTCGAAAGTGTTATAGTCCTCCTTTGTCGTTGCTTCCTTCTGGTAAGTTGTAGTACTCAAACTCTACTTTCCAGAATATCTTTTGGACTTAGATTTGAGCTAGTATGGAATTCTGTAGGTTTCCTAAAAGTTGGCTGGTCAAGATTGTGGATTTCGATTTCGGGAAACTTTGCCAATTTTTATGGACGGGTTAAAAAATTGGCAAGGAGATTTTCTTTATGAAATCATAACATGGATATTTTGAGTTGCATCCTGAAATTTTTGTATGATTTTAGGGACTATTTAGGGGTCCGCTGTCTAAGTTGCGCTCGACGCTGAACCACGGCCAAAACCACGAGATCTGTATAGATCCCGACTCGATTTGAGGGCGTATGGTCTTCGCATGGTTAGGGCCATGCCTAAGAGTAATGGCAGTGGTGTAAATATTACTAACTTGGCCTTTTTATTTATATGCGCGATATCTTTATGACATAGTGGGCAGTAGGATATTCTCATCTAACTTGATAAACGATTCGAAACTTCTGGATTGTATTACTGAAAGGACTCTAACCTAATTATTGTTATTACTTTTACCTGCATTGCCTGGGTGTTTGCATGAGTATGTTTTCTTATATTTTGAAATGAAAGCTTTTGAGCGGTTTACCAAATATTTTCAAAGAAGGTGTTGGTTACTTTATTTATATTTCTTCTTATAAAAGAGGTCCGGAAGGATGTGTACGTGTATTATTTACGTGGGAATGTGTAAATGCCCCATTTGGATAACTGTATATTTGTTTAAGCAAAAGAGGACTCGATTGGTCAACTGTGGAATGTTTTATTTTAGGCAACTCCCATGGACACCTCACATGTTGCCTCCTTGGGCCTATCCATTACCTCCCCAGTTCCCAGCACCCCGCTGAGCATTGTCGGTCAAAAAATGAGGACATTCGAACTTCTTTTGCCTCCACTCCCGACAATAGTAGCACTTAATATCCTTTCCTTAAAATCAACCCCGAGGTGATCCTATCCACAAAGCCCACAAATTCATCGCCTACCCTTAGGCACGTAAATCACTGACTAAGCCACAATAAAACAACGGGCCCCTAACCTGCCCCCACCATGACCAATTGGCGTAACACCATTTTGCCTTTGACCGCCACCCTGTCATTACCCTCCACCACCCTGCCAGCTACCTCAACCCTGTTCACGCACATGTTTCCTTGATAGAAAGTCCTGGTCGTCATCAGTGATATCTTCACAAATAAAGCTTAGTTGCGAGCATTAGACAGTGTCAAATAAGTTGCGGACGCATTGTTCTTCTGAACTTGCACCATCAACCTATAACGCCCCGAATTTCCCCGGTGCGCCATGCCATACTGATTAGCTTAGACTCGTAGCCAGCTAATTTGGGATCCTCAGTACAAGGTAAGTAAACAAGCAATAATCCCTTTTCCATTAACATACCAGTTCTGAAATAAACCAATTGAAATCACATTCAAACATCAGTAACTTACAACGTTAAAAGATAACGTAATACATAATTGTTCCAATTCAAAAGAGTGACATAACGGCATGCTCAACCTAAGACTAATATAGTACGAGGGAAGTGTTGTGTAGTCTATCTTTTTCCCCCGCTTTCCCCAGGTTGAACGAGGCATGACTTCGACCACTCCCTTTTTTCTTTCGTATATAAGGATTCGAGACAAAATACACTATCTGCTCAACCCAGAATCCACGTGTAGCTATTCATGATCATCCGATTCATCTGAAACAGATAAACACTTTGGGGGTCAGTAAAAGTTGAGCAAGGGGTATCTCCACAGGTGAAAGCCTCTTTAAAAAGTACCAGCAGTAAAGGAAAACGTTACCCCCGTTTTACACTTCTAGAATAAGTAGGGCGCAGACAAATATGGCAGAGGAACATAAGATAGATACGTGATATTTAAATAAATACTGAACGTAAAGTGCAAATGCTGTATGATCTTAACATACACTTATCTACCTATAGATGCAAATGTAGCACATAGTATGCCTAGCGCGCACCCTGCCATACGCTTTTCTAGGTCCCTCCGGTGACCCCCAGGCGTTCGTGCGCCCGGAACTGGCCCTGGCAATATCAAACAGGCCCTCGGGAAAAACCTCCCAAGCCTCAACAATCATCACATGGACCCTCATCGAGCATCCTGCCTCGGTAAGCCCAATCATACCATACACACGTAATTATCAAAACCACAGTAGCCTCATAAGGCAATCATCAAAACGTACCCCTCAGGGTCCTTTCAAAAGCCAAGTCATCATCGCGGCCAAACGGGCCAAATCTTAAGGTCAGTCAGTACATGCCAAACGGGCCAAATCCTTTTCCAGTCATCAATCAGTCAGTCAAAATATCCATTCTTTAAAATCAACACACCCCAAAACATTTATCAAACATATGATTAATCTTGTCAGACCCAAGCTCAGTCAGATGATAACCTATCATTGCATTCTATGTCATAATCGAGCTCGTATGAGTAAAACCAGGCAATGTCATAAGTAATAACATAAAAATACACAAAACAGCAGGTAACACACGGTATTCATCATATACATGCAGAAACCGCGGCCAATAACCGCGCGGAAAACCAATATCGCGAGGTCCCAGTAACCGACGGTATTTCTCCGCAGTATGCAATACTGCGGCGTATACCGCGTCCTTAAAACAGTGAGTTTTTGAATGAAATTTTCCAGCATTTAAACACATCCAAAGATCTTCTTAAATATGCAAAAATAACCCCTCGCCTGAATTCACAAGCTTGTTGAAAACACTCCTTAAGTTGTGGAAAACCCTACTTTTTGAATTGAAACAACAAATTCTTTAACAACTCCTACAAGATTCAATACTATCTCAATTCAAAATCTAAAAACATATATGGAAACTAGGAAGTAAGGCCTACAACTTATCTAAAGACACAAATCCCAAATTCAAAGTGCAACCCAATGAAAAATAGCCCCCTAGATAACTACTCAAATCTGCCAACAAGATTTCCAAAAATTCCTCACAACTTTGGATGTGGATATCTTAGGCTAGAGAATTCTAAATCATAAAAATAAACCGGCTATATTGTATTACTAAATGAGAACTACAAATTACCTAAAGGAACCTTGAGCTAACTCCCTCTATTTCTTAATGAAAAATGGCTCCAAAGTCAGCTGCCTGAAAATGGAAAATGAGGTGGTAGCTTCTTCAACACTTTCTCTCTCCTATATCTAAACTTAATAATGAAGTCTTTGAGCTGGAAAGGAGTAAAAAGGAGGGTCAAAAGGTACCTTAAGCTCGTAGAATAACGGCCACCACCTTTGGGATGTCCGCGGTATTGACCCGCAGTATGGCAATATCACGGCCTGAATATGGCGGTCATAGTGGGGTCCAGAAGAAGCTCTAAATCTCATAAATGCAATGGTGGAAGAATTACCTCAAAACTCTAAATCAGTAAGATCGAATCTTTTAAAATGCATGCTATGTACAAGATGTTTCGTGCGCGGTGCGGTTTCTGAATCGCAAAAGGGAAAATGAGTCAGACTAGGTCTAAATATTTCATCCTCGAAATTATCATACTAACCTCAAGCCGAAGGTCATAAGTCTAAGTCTGGGTATCGAGCTCGCATCAACTCCTCGGTCTCCCTGGTAGCCTCCTCATGTCCGTGTCGTGACCAGAGAACCTTCACCATCGGTACGCTGCGATGCCTCAACTCTCGTATCTGAGTATCAAGAACACGGGTCGACGTCTCCTCGTACTCTAGGTTTGGTTAGAAGTCTATCACATCGGGAGTGATGACCTTCAACGGATCTGATACAAAACAGTGCAACTGTTATACGTGGAACACGTCGGTGGACTCCGCTTAACTCTGCTGGAAGAGCTAAGCGATATGTGACCTTTCCCAGACTCTCTGTAATCTCGTAAGGTCTGATGAAACGCGGGCTGAGCTTCCCTTGAATACTAAATGGTTTCATCCCTCTCGTGGGTGACACTGGCAGTAACACTCGGTCGCCTGGCTGGAATTCCGACTGTCGTCGATGAAGACCCGTGTAACTCTTTTACCGACTCTGTGCCTCTCTCATATGATCCTGAATCAATCGCACCTGTCGAGTCGTATCCTCGATCAACTCGGGTCCTACCACCACCCACTCGGATACATTGCTCCAACACAACGGTGTCCTGCACCGTCTCCCGTACAATGCCTCGATTGGTGCCATCTGAATCGTGGAGTGGTAACTGTTGTTGTACGAAAACTCAACAAGTGGTAGGTGATCCTCCCATGATCCCTGGAAGTCTAGTGCGCAGACGCATAACATGTCCTCCAACATCTGGATGGTATGCTCAGTCTATCCGTCGGACATCGGATGCCATGCCATACTGAGGCTGACGTGGGTGCCAAACGCCTCCTGTACCTCGATCTAAAAGCGTGACAGAAATCGAGAATCTTGATCGGATACTATGTCTCGGGGAATTCCAAATCGAGTAACCACATCTCTAATGTAAGTCTGAGTCAGCTGCTCCATCGACCAGGTCAATCTAATCGGAATGAACACAATGATCTTCATCAGACGACCCATTACCACCTAAATGGTATCGCAACTCCGTCGAGTACGGGGTAGTCCGGCCACAAAATCCATGGCAATCGACTCCCACTTCCACATGGGTATCTCAAGTGGCTATAACAGTCCCATCGGTCGCATGTGCTCTATCTTCACTCGCCGACACGTCGCACATCGAGCTACAAATTCTACAATCTCTTTCTTCATCGTTGGCCACCAATACATCTGTCGTAGATCCTTGTACATCTTGGTTGCTCCAGGATGAATCGAATAAGCTTTCGTATGTGCCTCGATCATGATACGGGTTCTCAGGTCTAGCGGATCTCGAGGTACACAATAACGATATGCCATTCGAACTATGTCCGTCTCGTCTAACCTAAAGGCTCGTGTCTGCCCTGTCTCTACCTTCTGTGGTATGCCCTGAATGAATGGATCCTATCCCTGATGCGTCGCGATCTCTCCTAACAGTGATGATATAGTCGTCATCGCACTCAGTCTCGGATGCATCCCGTCCTGTGGCACAAGCTCAATCTCTAACCACTGTAGCTCAGAAAACATCTGTGAAGACACTCTGATCTTACCAAGTCGGGGCTTCTTCCGACTCAGTGCGTCTGCTACCAAGTTCACCTTTCCCTCCTGATATTGAATCTCCAAGTCGTAGTCTGCAATCAACTCCAACCATCTCCTTTGCCTTTTATTCAATTTCTGGTGCGTGAAGATGTACTTCAGGTTCTTATGGTCAGTGTAAAACCGACACTTCGCCCCATACAGGTAGTGCCTCCAAATCTTCAACGCATGGATGACTGCTGCCATTTCCAAGTCGTGTACAGGGTAATTCTGCTCGTGAGGTTTTAGCTGTCTAGTTGCATATGCTATTACGTGACCTCACTGCATCAGTACACATCCCAAACCCTGTAGTGACGCGTTGGTATGCACATCAAACTCACCCGGATCATCAGGAAGTACCAAAATCGGTGCCTCAGTCAGCTTCTTCTTCAATTCCTAGAACACGGTCTCACAACTCTCTGTCCAACGATACCACACATCCTTCCGAAGTAACTGTGTCATCGGCCTAGTGATACTAGAAAATCACGGAATGAAACGACGGTAGTAACCCACTAGACCTAAGAAACTACGCACCTCTGACACGTTCTTCAGTGACTCCCAACTCATCACCACCTCAACCTTTGCCGAATCAATGGCCACATGGTGTGCAATTTATATTTGACACAAACAACTGCAAGTATACAGTGTCCCAAGTAATACTGGATGAGTATCCAGGTCGAATCCACAGGGAAAGGACTAAACGAGATTAATTTAAATTGTAAATTTCTTGTAGCGAAAACAAAAAGATTGTAAAGATCAAGATTTGAGTTGTATCTAAATACGAATTCTACGAAAGCTTGTAAAAATGATTGTAATTTGTTGTTCTACTCTAGAGATTGCGAGAGACTTCTGATTAGGTGAGATGGTTCCCTAGGATTGTAGAGATTAATTCCCGATTAATTGTTTCCTTTCATAATCCATTATTTAATCAATTCCAAGTTCCGAATAATTGATAAAACCTAGGTTTCTTCCGAACTTCTAGATTGTTACCATTAAGCGAGCAGTACTAATGGATCCCTTGCCTAGTTCCCCCACCGATACCGTTAATTGATTGAATTACCTATCCTAATTCCTTCCGGACAATAGTTTAGGTTATGCACGGAGTTGCAGAATTGGCCAGACTCAAACAACATCAATTAAATTCAATCACTAAAAAACTGGAATTGAAGAAAACAAAAGAATGCAAAACATCGTTCACGAATCTTCAAACCCTAGGGTTCCAACTACGTTTTTAGCCACACATGGCTTGAATAAAGAATAATGTATTCAAAAGGAAAAACAAAGCAATATTTGGAAGCATGGAAAAATACAACCTATCAATTGTCTTTGCCTTCGGATTGAAGGAAGTTCTTCTCTTCTCGCAAGTCTCCAAAGAGTATTCTCAAAAGTGGATATGAAAGTGTGTGTAAAAATCTGTCTTTTTTCGTGTGTTTCTCCCTTGTAAAGTAGGCATTTTCTTTCCTCAGCTGCTGGGCCTTACATCAGACTTTAGGCCTTTAAATCACGCATCGAGTCCGACGAGCGGTCCTCAAGGACCGCTTGTCAGGACCGCTCGTCTCTCTTCGGCAGACACACTGGATCGGGCGCGGTTCAGCGAGCGATCCTCAAGGACCGCTCGAACTTTCTGGACGTCGAGCTCTCCTCGAGGATCGCTCATAGGACCGCTCGCCATCCAGAGCCAAATTTCTTCGTTCTGTGAACAGTTTAAGGTGCGGTTTTTGTTCCTAAGTGCGAGTCTTTCAGTTCCATATCTTCAAAACTCCAATTTTCAAGGCCTACACCACTCAAAACAGACATCAAACAGCACAAAATAGTATAAAACACTTTAAGCATCCAAATTAACTCAGAATCGTTCATTTCCAATGTTCGACATCAAAATATTCAAGAATTTGATCAAAAAGTTCTTTCAAACATCGACTGAAAACCTCACTTTTTGCAAGGCATCACCACACCCTCAGCTGAGATGATATGTCCTAATAAGGAAACCCTATCAATCCAAAAATCACATTTCAAAAGCTTCGCGTAAAGCTGGTGCTCCCGTAGAGTATATAGAATTGTACGTAAATGACCCTCGTGGGCCTGAGGAGCGACATAATATACTAATATGTCATCAATAAAAACCAGAACACACCGATCAAGGAGGGGACGGAAAACTCGGTGCATCAAATCCATAAAGATGGCAGGAGCATTCATGAGGCCAAAAGGCATCATTGTAAACTGAAAATGGTCGTAGCGGGTGCGAAAAACAGTAATGGGACGGTTGGCCTTGGCTACACGAATCTGGTGGTAACTGAAATGCAAATCAATCTTAGAAAATACGGTCGCACCATGAAGCTGGTCAAAGAGATCTTTGATATGAGGTAAGGGATAACGGTTCTTCACTGTGAGCTGGTTCCATCCCTTATAGTTAATGCACAAATGCAAAATACCATCATTCTTCCGAACGAACAAGATCGCCGCTTCCCACGACGAGGTACTCGGCTGGATGTACCACTTCGCCAACAGCTCCTGCAACTGCTTGTGTAGCTCCCTCAGCTCTGCTGGAGCCATACGGTACGGAACCTTCGACACTGGTCGGGCGTCTGGTACTAAGTCAATGGTAAAGTCAATCTCCCTAGGTGGGGGAAGTCCAGGTATCTCGTCTGGGAATATGTAAGGAAACTAAAAAATAACAGGAATAACACCTACCCCACTACTCTCCTTCGGCACGTCAACAACATCGCAAATGTACACAGGGTAGCCCTTACGGACTAGAGAAGCAAAAGAAACAGCCGACACAATACGAATAGGAGACGGAAGTAAAACAGGGTGATGGGAGATATAGGCACCTCTATCACGAAAGGAAATCCGAGGGATCCCACAGTCGATCCGTGCATGATAACATGATCACCAGTCCATCCCAAAATCACGTCGAACTCTCACAAGGTCAATACGTTCAGGTCCGCATGAAACACGTGACTCTCAATCACAATCTCCACCCCACGCACACAAAAATGACAACCAATAGTATCCCGCGATGGCATAAGTACAAACAAGGAATAGGGAAGTAACGGACCTAGCCGATGTGCAGTGCAAAAGTGCTCAAATAAAACAAAAGCAAGATGCGACGCAAAGCTAAACGTATCTGCCAGAACATCGACATGCTGCTCTGCCTGCTCTCGTCCGAAACATTCAGGCGAGTGGCTTCTCCTCCTGCCTGACCTCGCCCTCTACTAGGTGCTACCCGGCCTCGCACCTGCCGCTGCTCATGATCATGCACAAACCTCGGGCAATCGAATCGAGTATGTCCCATCTCCCAACAATAGAAGCACTGTAACTGCCTGCTCTGACCGCTCCCTGCTGGTAGGGCTCCGGTGGGCTGATCTCGTCCCTGTGTGGCACGCAATGTCGGACACTCTGCGTTCTAATGTCCTAGATGTCGAAACTCGAAACAATGTGGTAACCAACCACTACCCTGACCTGAATCCCCTCGCATCTATCTCCCTCCACGTCCTCCATCGCCTCATCGGCCTGACTGCCCTGAACTCTGACCTCGCTCAAATCCATATCTCTCCATCCCTCGTGAAGAACGCTCCTCCTGACCCCACGGCCGAGTCTCCAAAAATTGTCGAGACTCCCTGCTAGACTGCTCGGCTGAAAGCGCGTGCTCGTACGATGCCCTCAATCTAATGCTTGCCAGTGGAAATCCAGAGTCTGACCTCACCAACGTGTGCAATCCTCCAATAAACTTGCATACCTTAGCTGCATCAATGGGAACCAGATCCATGTCATGTCGCATCAGGTCTATGAAGCGGTGGTAGTAATCCGTGACTGTCATGTCCACAGTCTGCACTAGTGCTCTAAACTCTTCCCGCTTTGCCTCGCGAAGCCTGGTCAGGTAAAAGAAGTCGCTCAACGCCTCCACAAACTCATCCCAGTCCTACTTTGGTGGAGTGGTCGGGTCTGCCTCTTGTGCTCGCCACCACTGTAGTGCTCGGCCCCCCTAGATAAAAAGTTGTGACCTCAACCTTCTGTTTTTCCGGACACCTGATCATCAAAAAGATACGGCTCATCTTGTACGCCCACTCCTCCAACACCGTCGGATCAGAATCCACTGCAAAGGTTGGAGGATGATGCCGCTCGACCTGATCCACGTAGTCAATCTCTGCCTCAGCCTGTCTTTGTGTAACACCCCCAAATTCCACTTCGAGAATCTTGGGGTTGTTACCGCCCCACCTCACGAACAGGACACGGGTAGCCGGGCCTATTCGTGAGATGCTAAGGCTTTGAAGTAAAAATACCAGAAAATTTTCACAAATAATACTTTTAAAAAAATAAATATATTTTTAAACAATGTTTCTAGATGTCAAAACATGAAGCC